>RCUC01168001.1:0-78369 GCA_003697995.1 Taxidea taxus jeffersonii
CGGCCATCCCCTCGGTGGAAAGATCCAGCTCAGGGCTCCTTGCTCCTCACTCACAGGGCTATTCTCTTCCCTGAGTCAGCCCACACAGCTTGCCTAGCGTACCAACGAGCAGTATCTTTTCCCTACTTGGGAGTCTGCCGTTAGGTTATCCACTTTCTGTTTGATCTGTAATAGTTACTGTCCAGTGATAGAAAACTTGGAAAATACAAAAAAATAAGAAGAGAGCAAGCAATAGTGTGTGTCACTCTGGTGTAGTCTTTCCGGGTTTTTCATGGGCAGTATTTACACAACTGGGGTCCTAGTGTAAGGCAGTTGCTGGTTTTTTTTTTTAAGATTATTTATTTATTTATTTGACAGCGATCACAAGTAGGCAGAGAGGCAGAGAGAGAGGGGGAAGCAGGCTCCCCGCTGAGCAGAGAGCCCAATGAGGGGCTCGATCCCAGGACCCTGGGATCATGACCTGAGCTGAAGGCAGAGGCTTAAAACCCACTGAGCCACCCAGGCGCCCCAGGTGCTGGGTTTTGACATGCACATTTTCACAGGCTATTAACTGGCCTTTGGAAAGGACTTTTCACAGCTGTGTAGCGTGCCATCTTCAAGTTGTACAAGCAAACATGCAATAGTTCTGGGACATCTCTGTGCCCACAGAGACAAGCTCTAATGTAGCTCACAGCCACCAGGTTGTTAGTATCAGGTATGACATTAGATACAGGGCTCTCAAAAAAGAAAGACGGGAATAAGCATAGACAGAAACCTATCAAATTCTATTTCCCAGTCCTATCCGGTGGTGCCACGTAAATACAGAAATACGTAAAAATGGCACCGGTGGAATTACACAGTGAGGGGGCCCGGGAAGGCCGGCTCCGAGTGCCTGAAGTCTCGCCGTAGATGAACGTGGACACTCACCTAAGGAAACGATCTCCCAGAGCAACACTCCATAGGACCACCTGCAGGGGACACAACGGGGAGAACAATCACCAGCAGACAAGCTGACAGGTTAGTTTTCTGCCTCAAAATCAGGGTGACTGACACTTTGCCGAAAAGGAAGTGTTAAGTGTGCGCTCCTGGGACGGGGCCCTGCGGGGGCACGTGCTTCTCTCCTCTTTGGCCAAGGTCAGGATTCTAACAGGGAAACCAGGTTAGAGCCCCGACTCGCTTCAGGCGGAGAGCATGGGACGGTGTCGGGGCAGCAGCAGCAAGTCCAAGCTGACAGACGAGTTAAACTCCAGCTCTACCACCTTGACACACTCATGACCAGGGACAAGTTACTGAACCTCCTGAGGCCTCTTCGTGTGTTCGGAAAGTGGGGACAGCAGCTGCTGCCTCAGTTACAGAGAGGATGTGAGAGAACACTCCAGAGGCATGTTGCACGCAGTGAGGCAACAGGTACTCGCCAGCCCCCTGCCCTTCCCCAGGCAGAAGCTAAACTCCCTGGACAAATCACCTCAACCCTCCAGGCCTCAGTTTCTCCTGCCGTCAATAAATGTGGGCCAGACGGCCGAGGTCTCGTTCCCAACCCTCCCTTCCACCGCCAGCCTGAGACTCGTCCCTGCAGGCTGCAAGCAGAGACGCTCTCTAGATCCAGCCTGCCTTCTGCCCCTGCCACCTCTGACCCCCGCAGCTGGTCTGGGCTGCCCCCTCGCCCTCAGCCTGTCCGCAGAGCTCGGTTGGGGATGGGGAGCCACAGGGAGCCCCACACGCCCCTTGACTCCCTGGGGATCGAGAAGTCACCACTTCCCCTTGACGGGCAGAAGGAAACCCAGACCCCCCCAAACCCCCCATGATCTTAGACCCTGAGAACAGTCCGCTCTGAGGCTGCATGTTGTAGACTATTAGTTTATTTCCTGGGCTTACGGACAAGCTTTGTTCTACAGAGGGACATCATATTCCTGCTTCTCATTAAGACCTCTGTCAAATGCTTACTTTCCTGGGGGAAAGAAACCCTCAAAATAAAAGGCGTACTTACACGTCACTGTTGGTTGTATACACACTGTAATTTAGTGACTCGATCGCCATCCAGCGCACTGGGAGCCTTCCCTGGAGAGAACAAAGTGAGATGCCACTTAGTCAAGACGGGGATTCTGCTCAAGGCGTGTAGCTTGCCTGGAGCCCTGCTTCACCCAAGCCCACAGGGAACTCTACTTGGAATTCCCGGACACAGGGGGTGGTAGAATCAGGAATTGCCGTTTGTGTACGTGCCATGCACAAGAGTATTCTCAAATTCAAAGACATGCAAAGATTAAGCCCTGCTTGCTTCAAGGAGTCCCTACAGGAGTTTTGTATAAAGAAGAAGAGTTATAAGCATGGGCATGTAGGTGTGTGGATGGCTGTGTGCCTTCTCAGTGGGCATCTCATTTATTCACTTTGTGGCTCTCAGAGGTTTGAAAGGGGAGGGAGGCAGAGAAACCAGGAATTAAACTGTAAGATGGGAAAGGCTCAGGCAATGTCCGGTGACCAACTGTGCCTGAAGGAGATGGGGCAGACTTTCAGACAAGGGGACCTCGGAGTTGGGTCCTGTAAGATGTGTAGGTTCAGCAGGTGGCGTGGGGAGAGAAGAGCATTTCAGACCAAAGGCAATGGTGTGCATACACATCAGTGGAGGAAGAAATAATTTCCTGTCAGTGCAGTTTTCACTGGGTTTGGAGATGTCGTGAGACACTCTCATCCTTTGGGGGGTTGGCCCTGACTTCATCCAGATTGTCCCCATTTCTTTAAGTCCAACCTGGGAAAAAAAGAATGTGGACTGGACACTGGGAAGTTTGACTTCTAGGTTTTAGTCCTAGTTTCACAGTGATTTGGGGCTCCCTTCCTAAAGACCCACCCAGAGAATCACATGGGCCCTACTGAGAGATGGCTGCCCATCTGAGAGATGGCTGCCTCTCTCTGGAAGGGTTTTGTCCAAGCTCCAACAGTGGTGTTTCAGCTCACAGTAGCCAAGAGGTGGGGCAACACCAGCACTATGTTGGGGGGGTCTTTTCAGCCCCCCTGAAACAGGACCTGGCATTCTCCCAGACCCACCATCCTGAGACCAGTTGTGCCCTGGACCGCAAAAACTATTCCTGAACGTGCCCTTGTCTCCTAGATCTTTGTGAAGTAGTGATATTCTGAAGCTCTTTCTGATCATAAGTCCTGATTGCTACCTTACAGGTCAGTTACAAAACTCTCTCTTCTAAAACCCACTTCTTCAGTGTATCCTCAACATTCATGTCTCCCACCACTCCAGGCCCACCACCGACCCGTTATCCTAGCTGCTTCTTCCCCTCCACAGGAATGGAAGGAGTCATCAACATTTTCTGTCTTGTCTTCACTTCTATGTACCCGCTAACTTCTGACCTCACACCTCCCAATGACTAATTTCCATGTTCACTTTTTTATTTTTCTCATTTGACATCTTTTGGGTCTTTCCATTCCCACCTGTTCCCCTTGCTCTCTAAGATTTAGGCCACCATTGCCTCTTACCTGAGGACAACCTCTTAACTGACCTTCCTGCTTCAGAGTTTACTCCCTAAGGATCAGTCCTCCTCACCACAGCCAGACCAATCACTCGAAATGGTAAATCCAGCTATGTGGTTCCTTTTCTTAAAGTTCTTCAGTGTCCCTTATTGTCCCAAGATCTTAAGTCCTTAACTGAATCCAAAATGTTTTAGCTGGAATTCAAGAATCTTCAAGAAGATGTTATAACCCCTTCCTCCTTCCACCCTAAATTTTAACTCTCCTTCTCTGCATTACACTCCAGCCACACTGAATTACTTGACCCTAATGTTTGCCTCTAAGTTTTTATATAGACTGTACCCTCCAGGTCATCCAATTCATTCCTGTGTCTCCAATATCTATTTAACATTTGTAAAACCCACGAGCTGGCCTCCTCCAGGGAGCCCTCATGACTGCACATGGGCTCAGTTCAGTGTGTGTTCCTCCTCTGTGCCCTCCTGGCCCTTGGCACTCATCAACTGTTAACAATTGTTCATTGTGTGTCCGAGCTCTTTAAAAGTGGAGACTAGCTCAATTTATGTTACCCCAAAATCTAGCACAGGCATGAAACATTGTAGTCATAAATAAATCGATGATGAGGGGATGGATCTATCCATGAAAATAAAGCCCCACATCACTTAGTATGTCGGTTTCCAGCAATTCCAATATTAGCATCACCGGGGGGACTTAAAAAACAGAAACTGATGTAGGAGCCTCACCCCAAGGCAGCTGAATCATAGTATTTCAGCCACAGGACTCTGCATTTGTACTTTTTGAAAGCTTCCCAGATTCTGAAGTGCAAGGAGTGGAAAATCGTGGACTTAAATGGTAGGCCCGGGAAGGTAGCCACTCTGCCCTCTGGTGGTAATTCGCCACACTACACCCTTCTTGCCGGGAGCTTGCTTCTCTCCATTCCCTCACCTTTCCTCAGCCTGGGCTGTCCCTGGGTCTTTCCTCCCAGACCCCGTGCTGCCACAACACTTCACCCAGCTGCTAGCAGACAGAATTAAGTTCTGACCCACCTAAGTGCTCTAACCCTCTAAACATTTCCCCTCAACTTTCCAAGACTGCCGAAATCCCTGCCCTTTATGAAGTGCCAAGCAAAGCAGCATTTTTCTTAGGAATCGGAGCACAGGATCCAGATAAAATGTGTAGGTTGTGGGGTAAACTGTGTCAGTGCCTCTCCCCCATCACCCAGAGCACCACAGCCCCCCAAATGCCAGAGAGAAGCAAGGAGAGGCTCTCTGTGAAGGAGAGCTCAAGCTTCAGGTGGCCCAGGAGGAGCAGGGAGAGTGGGAGTAAATGGGTAAGGGGTGGGTCCTGGTTCTTTAAGACAAGTGCAGTCCCTCTGCAGAGAAACATTGCCTGTTTGGGGTCAGGCAAATTCAGAAAAACTGAAAAGAACAAGAGAAAAAAGTATTACATGGAAGCCAGTCCTCAAGGAGGACTATGGCTTCTGAAAGCATTGATATCAATAAGCATCTGGAGTCCCACTGGTTGTGTGTGATGGTCTCTACAGGCCAAAGGGGTCCCACTTCAACCCCCCATCCAAAAAGGGACTGGAAAGATCCAAAACTGTTATGTTCACTGGATGGTCACCATATAAAAATATGTATGTTTGTGGAAGGCAGTAAGTAAAGGAAAAATAAAATGGGTCAAGGGGGTGAACAATGGGTCATTTCCTTTTCAAAACATTCTTGAATATGGTTTGTTATCTTGTCAGTAACTAAAATAAGTATATTGAGAAAAACAAGAAACAATTTAAAAAAACCTGAATAAGAGGATAAATACAGAAGCCTGAGCCTGGCGAGACATCTTGTTACCCACAAACATAAAGGGACCGTGTGAAAACCAGTAGTCACAGGGAAGCTGAGCCCGAGCAATGTCCATCAGCTGTGCCACTGGGGTAGAGCTACCAGACACAAGTGATGACTACAGGATTTGTCAGCACTGAGGTCCCCCACTCACCCACCCATGCAGGGAAAGCAAGGGCGGCGCCATATTGTCCCCCGCTCTCACATTCCTGGGAGGGGCGTTTCCGGGGCTTTATGATTTACACTGGGCCACAAAAGCAGAAGGAATCCAGCTTCTCTCCTACCGTGGGGACATACTCCTGGGATCTTGTACGTCAAGATTAAATATCACTGTTTGGGAGAGGAGGTATCATCAGGTGCATGTGGATTTGATGTGGGCTTGGAGAGACAGTAGAGAACTTGTGCTGAAGAGGGACATCTTCCATGGGCTTTAGAAGTTATGAATTTCTCTCCAGGGCTTCCTTGTGATTTAGGAAACTCATTATTTCCTTTATATTTGGAAAGTATGTTAAATGCCTTTTTTTGCCCCTCTTATGCTTGCTGTACATGAAAGGGAGTTGAGGGAGCTCCTCAGAGGTTTCTGGGTGAGACACTTAAGTGTCCGGCCTAGAGGCAGACCAGAGCCCCTGCACCATGAGACTTACGTGTACCATCCCTTGGCCACATGTGATGGTGGCTTTTCACTGGTAAATGTGGAGCCCTCGGTCATTCTAGGAATCAAAACTCTGAAGGGATGTTTGCTGGGCCAGGGCACTATCTTCTGCGGTACACAGCCAGGTGCCCGAGTCACCAAAGAATGGAGGTATTCCAAGAGAAGGGCCATCTCAAGGGGAAGGGGCCCTGGGGAGGATGTTCTCCGTGTCTGTGCTCTGAACTTACCATCGTCTTTTTCACATACACTTCTTGACCTCGGGACAATCCAAAATCTGCTATTTTGGCTACATAGTTTTCACCAACTAAAATGTTCCTGGCAGCCAGATCCCTGTGGATAAACTGAAATTTTAAAAAACATCATGTATTTTCAGCATTTTTGCTTGTTTGCTTCATTCTGCTGGCACAAAGCCACTGGGGCAAGAACTCTGGGAAATAGAGAAGTGAGGAATCCAAGTCTCTTGAAGTTCCCCCTCCAAAATCCTCAGAGCGTTCTGCCAAATGACCTGCCATGTCTTGGGAAGCATTTCATGAGGGAAAAGAAAGAAAAAAAGCAAAAGAAAAAGAAAAAAGAAAGAAAAGAAATCCAGGTCACTAAATCTTCCTGTTGCCATGTAAGCCCTCTGCTACCATGCATCATTTGGATCCAGAAGAAGCTAAGATGGGTTAGGGCACCTCACCAAATGCCTATGCCGGCATTCACTAAATACAGGTATTGCCAGTGTTCACCCTTAACTTCTATATAAATAGAATGGTAACAAAGACATGAAAATTAGGGAGATTCTAAGGGGAATTACTGGGGAAGAGGGATTGAAAAATGCATAGATTTAACTCAACTCTAGTTCTGGAGAGAATTCTAAAGGAAAGATGTCCAAAACAAGGTCCTTACAACAAACCTGTTTTTGGCTCAAGTAGTCCATACCCCGGGCTACGTCTGCTGCGAAATGGAGAAGCTGCTGGGAGGACAGCGTGGAGGCGGTGCTGTTGGCGATGGCAAAGGCTGGATCGGTCTCCAGCACTCGGCTCTTGCGCAGGAAGTCCAGGAGGTTTCCATGGGGGGCGTATTCGATGGCCAGGTACAGGTAGCCTGTGGGGAAAGGGAGAGACATCACCTTCTCAACAGCTGTGAAATTTCTGAGATGGGCTATGGTCCTGGGAACTGGACCATATAAAACTCGGTATCTAAAAGCAACAGGTCTAGAGGTAACAACCTCGGGAACGCTGGTGACAGGAGGAAGAGAAATTCCATGTTCCTGCCATGTTTAAAGGGCACCATGCTTGAACCCGGGGCCCCCTCTTTCCCACACCCCTCCCTCCTGCCACCAGTGGACTAACATGGAGGCTTCCTGAATGCTATCACCCTCTCAGTAAGAAGAGCAGAATGAAATGAATGTGTTTCCCTTCAGGAGCTCTAGGACAGCTGGTGCATGTCACCTTTTTTTTTTTTTTTTTTTTTTTTTTTTTGGTCAATATTGATGGAGAACTAATATGAGCCAGGCATGTTATTCCATTTAGTCTCTAACTTTTCTTGAGATTTAAAAAAAAAAAAAAATTCCGTATCCATGGCAGAAGGACCCCACACCAGGTAACATTCTCTCTCCTGCTTCTACTCCTCCCTGGAAATTCGTACTCAGTCACCATATTGCTGATTAGCTCACTGGTCAGCACAGTCTAATATCAGAGATTGCATCTTTCTTAGAGAAATCAAAAAACTCAAACTTTTAGAGACAAATAAAACAATAGATCCTCGAACAAATTATGGTCCATTGTCTTGCTTTTATTCCAAATTGTTTGTTTTAATAAAATTACTTTCTTCCATTAAAATGTTGATCTCGGGGCACCTGGGTGGCTCAGTGAGTTAAAGCCTCTGCCTTCGGCTCAGGTCGTGATCTCAGGGTCCTGGGATCGAGCCCCGCATCGGGCTCTCTGCTCAGTGGGGAGCCTGCTTCCTCCTCTCTCTCTGCCTGCCTCTCTGCCTAGTTGTGATCTGTCAAATAAATAAATAAAATCTTAAAAAAATAATAAAATGTTAATCTCTAGAGTCAATGAAAAGTAGACTGATTTTACTGTCTTCTAGAGGTAAATTTTTTTGTTATACCATTTAAAAAAATTTAAATGTCAAGTGATTGTAAACTTCAATGACATTCTAAGACATTGAAATTCTGGCCAAAAAAAAAAAGGTCTAACACTGTACCACATTGCACTGTAAGTCAAAATACACCTCAACGCTTTCTCACTTCCTTACTGAACTATAAATTTTAAGAGCCAACCAGTTATGGGCTAAGGTGATGATAGAGCAAAAATTTGGAAGATACATATTTTTTTGTTGGTGGTGGTTATTTTTTTTTTTTTAACTTTTCATTTACTGTTGTCCCATGCTGATTACTCTTCTTAGGAAATAGCTCAAAAATAAATGTCATTACTTCGTTATCTAACCTAAGGGACATGATCTGGCTTTCAGAATTACACCCTTATTGGATCACAGAATGATATATTGTTTGAAGCCCCAGTATTTTTAGTTTATTAAATTGAGGAAAAGGAAGTAGTCTCTTTTCCATTGTTGCTGTTTGTGCTGCAAAGTCAACAAGAGGTTATCAAGTTTGTAAATAATTGCTGTGTGGAGCTTTTTCGTGGATGCAAACCTTTCCATGAGAAATAAGTGAAAGCTTTCCTGCAGAACTAGAAACCCAGGTAGCCTGGAGAAGTAAACTCATGGAAGTACTCAGTAATATCTGAATTAATAATATAAGATGAAGGGGCGCCTGTGTGGCTCAGTGGGTTAAAGCCTCTGCCTTCGGCTCAGGTCATGATATCAGGGTCCTGGGATGGAGCCCTGCATTGGGCTCTCTGCTCAGCAGGGAGCCTGCTTCCTCCTCCTCTCTGCCTGCCTCTCTGCCTATCTGTGATATTTCTGTGTGTGTCAAATAAATAAATAAAATCTAAAATAATAATAATAATAATAATAATAATAATATAAGTTGAACTTTAAGAGTATGTGTGACATAGGGTAGTTGTAAAGCTCCACCATAATTGTACCAGTAATGGTTTTGGAAAAAAATAAAGCTCAATCAGATATAAGCTTATTATTGTTCTTATTTTACCCTAATCATCACCAGTGCTTTCACATTACAGTTGATTATTGGCATTCATGAATTTCACATTCAGAGTATCAGTGTCTTGGGTTTGGAGGAAAAAAGGTAAGCAATTAAGAAAAGCCAAAGCACTTCTCTCTTCCTGATGCTGAAGGCTTCCCCGATCTACCTAAGCAACAGCAGCTGAGGAAACCTCTGGGTCAGCAAAGATGGGAGTTTGCAGCAACCATGGAAACGTCTGGGCAGTAATGATGAGCCACATCAGAAGGCAAAAGATCCAACCTCGAGACCTACCTCCAGAAAGATGCCAAACCTCAGCATAGTTTATAAATGGGACTAGACATCCCAATTGAAACTGCAACTTTTTAAAAAAAGGTAACATTCTTAAGACTGTTATCTTTACTGATTTTAATATGGACTGTGCCTGTTTCGAAAGAAAAAATTCTGGCAGGAAAAATAGGAAAAGAGCATCTTACCACGATGTTCACATGCTCCCAAGAGATTGATGATGTTTGGGTGGTGGCCAAGTTTACAGAGAACCTCCAGTTCCCCAGCGAAGTCCCTGTGGTCATCTTTGGAGGCATATTCTGGGAAGAAAGTCAAGAGTTGTGATTCCCTCTCTGTTAGGCCTCTTTAGAAAAAAACTGTCCTGTCCTGCTCCCTTCAGAGTAACCATCAGGTCTAGAAAATTGTACAGGAACCAGAGATTACTCTAGGAAGAGTACTTGGAACTGGTGACACCTTGGGCTGACACTTCTTTGTTGTTGGGAGCTGTCCTGTGCACAACAGAACATTTGGCAGCACGCCTGGCTTCTCCCACTAGATACCAGCAACCCAGCCAAAAATGTATCCAGATGCTGCTGAATGTTCCCCCAATGGGCAAAACCACCCCTGCTTGAGAACCACTGCTTTAAACTTTTCCTTGTTTCAACTCTCAAATACTCTGTGAAATGACTGGGTAGCGATGGAGTGGCCTCCACTCTAGACTCTACCTATCCTAGCTGAAGCCGCTGTCCAGCAATAAATATGCTGAGCAAGAGAACCAGTTTCAGAGCAACAACACAAGGAATGCAGACACCTTGCTTTATTACAATAATTTTAACTTGCTTTTCCACAAAGCAGTCCTACTAAAATAGAAACTCAAATCCAACAGCATTTTTATAGAAGTGCTTGGTGGTCAGGAAACTGAATTGCATTTGTTTCTAGTCTTTTCATCCTGTCTCTCCCATAGCACTTGGATCAGAAGAAAGATCACCAGTACCAACCAGGCTGAAGGGAAGGCGCTCTCTGGCTGTTGCACAAACCAGCCGATCAGCCTTGGTCAGTGACAAAGCACTCTTACTGCCTTTTGAAAAATAGTATTGCATAGGAAAGGTGGGAGAGGGGGACTGTTGGGTGCTGGTGGCCCTGTGCTGGCCTGAATGTGCTTGGAAATTACAGGAATGTTTCATAGGGGCTAAGGGTACCCATAAAACTAGCTAGTAGGCAATCCCAGGCCAGATACCTGTTCATACCACAAGAAGCCCGAGGGTCAATGCCTTGGGGGCATTTTTAAAATGAAGTTCTTTATAAGCAAGTTGTCCCCCTCCTTTGGTAATTGTCCTCCTCTGAATGCATCACTCTCCCCATGACAGTTTCTGCCCTGATGCCCCATTTAAGCTATTTCACCTCTTCACGTGGGCATGAGACAATCAGGCTCAGTTCAGAATTTAAAAGCCTGGCTTTTACAAGATTCTATACCCTGTTCCCTCATTCTGTCCTTACTGTACCCCACAACTTCCCATGACTAACGTAGCAAAATGGAAAAGAGATTTATGGATGCCAAGCAAGATTGTGTGTGTTTGTGTGTGTGTTTGAAACATACTACTAACCCTAAGCACAGACACTATTTTATTTGTTTTATTTTATTTCCTTTCTGTCAACACTGCAAAAAGCAGCAATGACATAATGAGATTTAGGGTTAATTCCAACTTTGGGTTCCATATTGTCATCAGAAAGAAAACCTAGCAGCAACCTTAGAGAGCCTGCTTTGTGAAGCTGACCAACAACAGCAGTTCATGACATTCCCTGCTCTAATTCACGGCTTTCCAAGGCCGATGCTATACAAACAACACTGCGGCTTCCTAGTCAATCCAGGCATAAACTCTTCACACAAGAGAACACAGCCAGGACCGCCAGTGAGCTAGTCAGTCTGCTTTCTCACAGGAGGTATATTAGCCATCTTGGTAAGTGGGTAAGCACCAAGCAGTCCTGAGATGAACACAACTGGAAAAGATCTAGTTCTTCTGATCTTAGGCTGGCAGCTTTCAAACTTGAGCATACAGAAGGATCACAGAGCATACTTGTTAAGAACACAGATTCTCATGTGTCCCCCCATAAATTCACCTACACAAATCTGACTGTGGGAGAGGCCAAGAAGATGCATATCTAACAACGTCTCCAGGAACTCTGTTGCAGATTATCCATGAAGACAGTGGTTTGCAAAGTGTGGTCTCCAAACCCTGGCATCAGCATCACCTGTGAGCTAATCAGAAATCCAAATCCTCTGGCTCCGCACCAGACTTGCTGAATCAGAAACCAGGGTGGACCCCAACAGTCTATTTTTTTTTTTTTTAATTTGTCAGAGAGAGAGAGAGAGCGAGCACAGGCAGACAGAGTGGCAGGCAGAGGCAGAGGGAGAAGCAGGCTCCCTGCCGAGCAAGGAGCCCGATGTGGGACTCGATCCCAGGACGCTGGGATCATGACCTGAGCCGAAGGCAGCCGCTTAACTAACTGAGCCACCCAGGCGTCCCCCCAACAGTCTATTTTTAACAAGCCTTCCAGGTGATTCGGATACACACTCCATTTTGAGAACCACTGCATCAAGAGAAACAACAGTGCTCCCCTGAAGTTAGCCGTGTGTGACAGAGATCTATATTGTCACATCCCAAGGAGTCCAGACAGTGGCATGTAAACAGTTCATGCCTTCATGTTTATGGCCTGGCCCTATCACTGGGTGACCTCAAAGGAACTACCACCTGCCATTGTTCAGAACAGCTGTATTTGACATCATGCCAATTTTCTGTTTAAATAATTTAAGACCATAGCGGAAAGATCTGAAAGGAAGTGAAGTTTTCTCCCCACCCTAGTGAAATGCTGACTTGATCTGGTCAAGCACTGACCTTTCATCCTCTTGATGGCAGCATCCATCCGTAACCCATCCTTCTTGATGCGCGCCTTAAGAACCTGGCCAAAATTACCCTCCCCGATCACATCTTGAAATTTGATGTCATTCCAGTCAAGCACTGGATAAATTGTAGGATCCGGGTTGTTTTTGGCCTTCCTGTTCAGGGCCAGAGTTCCTGAGTTGAACTGCACAGCTGGTTCTTCCCTCTGGAGAAATAATTTTTTCATGGTTTTGTGTCAGGATTTTTCATAATTCTAATGTGTGTAAATATTCCTGGTTTGTATCCATACCAGGTAAAACAAGAAATTGTCTAATTCTAAAATTCAGATGGAAATGGGTTTCATCTAACAGGCTGTCTAAAGGGCTGCATGAGGTAATTCCAGGCCTCAGGTGGAAGGCATGCTGCAATCGATTAGCAATGTCTGCAGAGCACAAGGCAGAGGGGAATAACAGCGAGTATGCCACAGGATGGCACATCCCTGAGTTAGTCATACTTGAGTTTCTGCTGAGCTGGTGAATGAATAGGTGTTCAGTTCTGGTTTGGAAAAGAACTCAGAGATCCTGTCTGGGGCAATAATAGGCCATGCATCACTAAGAGCTTTCCTTGCATTATCTTGGTCTATTCTTGACTTTTACTCTGACCTATCCTAAACCTTAGAACCTCTCAAGCCCACTCTGGAGCAGATTCTGGCTCCAGGATGACAGAGCCATACAGTAAAGCCCAACATAGCATCCCCCTTTCTCCTGACTCTGAGAGACTGTTGACATGTCAGGACAAAGCAGTGGGACCACCAGCAGCTCCAGCACTCCCAGCCCCCTTGCTGGTCTTTCCTCTCCAGAGACAGCCTAAGTTGAGTCAGCTCTGGCATGGAGTCGGATAACAAAGCTCTCCTTATCCTCTAAGGAGGGGACTCTCAGGGATTTGTGGATAGGAAGCTGCACCTCATCTGGAATGTGTAATTGTACCCAATGCTTTAAACATGGAATTGATAAATTCGGGTACAAATTTGTTTTACAGAATTTGAAACCACAAACTAGTTTCTAGTTTGAAACCACAAACTAGAAAAATGTTCTAGTTTTAGAAAAACGTTCAGGCTATAGCATACCGAAGGACTCAAACTGGATGTATACTGGTCAGGTATGATTTTATAAACCTTGGTAACTGGTCAAAATTTCTAGATGAAAGAATGGGGCTGTGCCAGGTATTATGAACTATGACTGCAGACTGATGGGTACACAAGAATGGAGAGACACATGTGAACATAAAAATTCACATATATTACACATATAATACATATGAGCGATAATAAGACTGAGAGATATTAGAAGAATAAAATAGGAACTGGAAATAGGGAATGTGGGGAAACTTGTCTAGCACAATACATCGTTACCCATCACATTGAGGTCTGGTTATGTTCATGTCCTTCCTTATTAACAGCATTCACTTCTTCATATTGCAAGACTGGTCCTCCTGGTGACTCATCACTAGGATGATAATACATCTCATTTTGGCAGGGCAATAGTTCTGTTTTAGCCCTGGTTTCCTAAATAATTATTAAGAGCAACCTTTCCATTCTCAAAATCATTCCAGTTTGGACAACAAATTACATAACCATGTTTATCTCCCATTTCATAATGGAAGTCAAAGAGAAGATGAGACCTGCCTAAGGGAAATATTTGCTTTACAAGTAAATTTCCTGGTCCACATCTTTTTGTTTGTTTGTTTGTTTGTTTAAAGTAGGCTCCACACCTAGCATGGAGCCCAGCATGGGGCTTGAACTCACAGCACTGAGATCAGGACCTGAGCTGAAATCAAGAGTTGGTTGCTAAACCAAATGAGCCACCCAGGCACCCCTCCTGGTCCACATCTTTAAAGTGAGGATTCTGCATATATGCAGACTTGTATTTATTAGCTAGTAGGAAGATGAGGCACTACCACGTTTTGGAAAGCTTGGGCCATTCTCCTTTGGACATTTGCCCTCTTCAATTGCAACATGATCAGGAAGGCCAACAGCACCGTCAGGCAAGTCATTCCCGCAGAGCCAAGGATGGCTATAAGCAGCATCTTCCCACCTCCAAGGTCCGCTGGTGCTGCACAGAACACAGGAGAAGCAGCAGGTTTAGTTTAGAAGGGAGAAGCCAAGACCATCCTTGGGCAACATCATGGTACAATGGGTATGTAATGGCAGCCCTGGCTCTGCCAACTAATTGCTACGGGACTTTCGGCTACTCATTTATATGTTCTGAAACTCAGTGGAGAAGAGTCTGACTCACAGGACTGTTATAAGACCTTAAAAAAAAAAAAAAAAGGAAAAGTGCTAAGAATTAATTATTACCATTTGTCCCACTTTTACTTCCAAGTAAAGCCCCAAGCAGTAGCACATAATCAAGTAGCAGCAAGAATGACTAACTAGATAAAAGACTTTGGGAAAGCGGCTAAACTTTCCTGCACAATTTCCCTAACTAGAAAAGCTCTCGGGATGCCTGGGTGGCTCAGTTGGTTAAGCGGCTGCCTTCGGCTCAGGTCATGATCCCAGCGTCCTGGGATCGAGTCCCGCGTCGGGCTCCTTGCTCGGCAGGGAGCCTGCTTCTCCCTCTGCCTGCCATTCTGTCTGCCTGTGCTTGCTCTCTCTCTCTAACTAATAAATAAATAAAATCTTTAAAAAAAAAAAAAGAAAAGCTCTCAAGTCTTAAATTGCTGAATTTAAATCTGTAAGTTATCTTTTTTATTTTTAAAGATTTTATTTATTTGACAGAGATCACAAGTAGGCAGAGAGGCAGGCAGAGAGAGAGGGGAAAGCAGGCTCCCCACTGAGCAGAGAGCTCGATGCGAGGCTCAATCCCAGGACCCTGAGATCATGACCTGAGCCGAAGGCGGAGGCTTAACCCACTGAGCCACCCAGGCGCTCCTAAATCTGTAAGTTATCTTGCTTTTCTTTTTTTTCTTGTTTAAAAGCTGATGGAGAAAATCCAAGAATACAATTGGGAGAATGAATGAAGGAAAGGAGGAGGGGAAGGAGGGAAAGACAGAAAAGAAAAATCATTAAGTTAGGGCTTAGGTCAAAATCAACTGTTAAAGATTATGCTCTAACCCATCTTTCCCTTTATTTAAACTAAAAAAAATTAAATGCAATATATTTTCTGAAAAACAGTATGTAGAGCAAGACCCTATGTTCTTACAAGTACTCTTTTGTGATTACCTCTTTCCTTCCTTCTCTCTCTAAGCATGGGTACATAAAGACACATCTGGAACAGAATGGTGAGGATTTTGTTGCTTTGTTATGCCTTGTTTTTAATTTTTATGTTTGTATTTTATGTATAGCTTAGATTTAGGGCCTGTATACATTGTACCAAAGCACACATAATTGTAAAAAATAGGCACTAATTAAGGGTGTCACCTGAAAAACTCCAACTCTCTATAACTGGCAGACTCCTCATCCCTTGGACATTTCAAAAATATTCCAAAGAATCAGCACTGAAAATATGGTATGGTTCCTTTTATTTCTCAAGTAGCCCTCAAAAACCAGGAAGTTTTTACTACTATAAGATTCTCTGTAAAAATAAACTCTAGCCCAGATTATAAATCTGCAAAACTCTCCATCTAACCTCACTCTATGTTCCCCTGCACACATTGCCAAGGGCTGGCAGGCACCACTGCAGACAGACTTCAAAGGGAAGGTGCTCTGGAAGCTGCAGCCCCCTCCCCTCGCCACCAACCCTGATCCCTTATCTACTTAATTACACTCAACTGGCATTATCAGCCATAAACATTGAGCATCGTGTGCTTGGCACTCTGAGAGACCTCCAGCTATCTCAAAAAGCTTACTCTCACTGGAGTGGGGGTTAGTGGTGGACATGGAGACATCATAATTTGGATCCAAAAAGTAAAAACAAAACAACAAAAATCCCCAACTTTGAAGAGCATAGTGTTCTCAAACCTAAAAGAAGAGTTCATTTGAGAAAGAATGGAGTTGGTTCTTGGAATTTCCCACTGAAGCACCCACACAGGCCTGCCTTCACTAAGCAGGTTCCATGTTCTTTTTCCATGGAATGAAATTCACATTCCTCAGAGCCTCCATTCCTGGATGGGGAGTGCTGATGGGCTAATTTAGGCTTAACAAAAGAAAATGGATCAACAGGGTATTCCTTCCAGGGGCATTTTCATTTCAAGAACCTAGAGATGATGAAGCCTATTTGAACAAATGAATTATGTCACATCAAATACATATGAGGTAAATATCTTAATTAAGATAATGGGGCTTTGAGATTATGCTGAGTGAAATAAGTCAAGCAGAGACAGTCAATTATCATAGGGTTTCACTTATTTGTGGAGCATAAGAAATAACACAGAGGACATGGGGAGATGGAGAGAAGGGAGTTGAGGGAAATTGGAGGGGGAGACAAACCATGAGAAACTGTGGACTCTGAAAAACAATCTGAGGGTTTTGGAGGGGCGGGGGGTGGGAAGGTGGGTGAGCCTGGTGGTGGGTATTATGGAGGGCACGTATTGCATGGAGCACCGGGTGTGGTGCATAAACAATGAATTCTGTTACACTGAAATTTTAAAGAATTAAAAATTTTTTTAAAAGTTGAAAAATATTTGGAAAAAAAAAAAAAGATAATGGGGCTTTTCTGATACTCTCCAGAAACAATCTTAGGTAAATACCTGTCCACTCTACCAACCTTGAGATTTAGAAAGGGTCATCAGTTCATGAGAAAAGGTTGGGTTGCTTGACCCTATGTTGTTCTCTGCAAAAATGTCCACTTGGTAAGCTGTTTCAGGCTCTAGGCCTTTGAGCTGATACTGGGTAATTGTGGCATTCTTGATCTTCACATCAATGTGCTGGTCTTCATTCTTGCCCTGAACCTTGTAACGGATGATAATAGAAGAAATAGAATAGCCATCCAAGATTGTCCAAGAGATCATGGCTGAGGAGTCTGTGATGTTAGAAATCCTGATATTTTCTGGTTGAGGAGGGAGAACTGGAAATTAAAAAAAAATTCACTTAAGTTACATTACCATCTCTTAGATTATTATGCTTTTAATGGATACTTACTGTCAGCACATAAACCAAGAAGGGCAAATAGGTGTTTTCTTGGGTAGTAATTCCAATCAACTGGAAGTGGACTCCATGCAGACTTGACAAAATGGCACAAGGCAGGAAAACAGTAACACATATTTCATCATATATTTTCTCATCCTTGCATAAAATTAAGACATCAAATTCTGTTACAACCAGTAGAAATTGGGCAAAGTATATCAACAAATTCATCAAAAGGCAGAAATCCAAATGCCAAAGAAAAGATACTCCACATTGCTAGTTATCAAGAAAATGAAAATTGAAATTAACAGTGGGGTACCATGTTTTACCTTTGAGATTATGAAAAATAAAAGGTCTCCACCATCTTCATCAAATGATAGAGATATAGGGAAAAGATATATGAATAGAGATGGATGTAGGGAAAACGATATTCTCATATACTCCTGGACATTGTACACATTGAACGAGAAACATTGCTCATCAGTTCTACTTCTGGACATATTCTCAAGGGCAGCTCTCACATCTATGCACCTGGAGACATGTATAAGGATGGTCATTGCATTTTTGTTTGGGATAGTTGAAAGAAAAAAGGAAGGGAGAACATGGTACAGGAAGGAAACAACCTATATGTCCACCTCAAAGAGAATGGATAAATAAGACCATATAGTCAGAACATAGAATATTATGCAGAAATTTTAAAAGTATATGTTGGATCTAAACGATGAGCATGGATAAGATAGAAATCATGGTGTTAATTCAAAAAAGCAAGATGAAGAGCAGTATGTATGCATATATGCACTTGTGGATGAATCTAACATACTGAGCTGATCCAACCTTGAATGGAAAGATACACAGCAAACTCATAATTGGATTGTCTCCAGGGAGCCAGCCATAAAATGAGAGTAGGGATGACAGGACAAGGGCCCTGTGATCTGTATTGTGCTTTTACTTCCACAAATCAACAAAAGGGCTGAAAACAAGTATGACAAAGTAGTAACAGTTGTTAATTCTGGGTGGTAGGAATGTGTTTGTTGTATTATTCTTTGCGCTATTCTGTAAATTTCACCGAATTTTTAAACAGTGATGAAGAATTCCTGAATCCCACCATAACAGGTGAGACTTCCACATGTCACTGATACAAGAGAGTGGCTGGAGGAACACAGAGCCCTTTCTACAGCTGCAGAGGGGAACCTCAGACATCGAGTGTTGGGAAGGGACCCCACGATCCTAACCTAAGTGATAGTCCGGGTGGCCAAGACATATTTTATCTTTCCAAGTACTCCAAAATACACAGATACAGTTCTAATGCAGTGACTCAAAACAGAACTCCTTGCTTAATGACGAGAAACTTTCAATACTACCAAGAAACCCAAGAAGTTCCATCTAATTTTAAATGACCAATCTGAAATAGAGAAAATCCCGAGTTGCAGAATATTTTGAAAGAAAGAGGTTTTATTACTCTCAAATATATTTTATAACCCTAAGAATTATCTACTATGAGGATTTCTCAAGCAGAATTCTTCGGCTTTTAAGATTAGGAAAGACCTATCTAATTAACCAGCATCTGTGGGTGTGAAGAAACCAGACAATCCTGAAAACTGTCCTATAACAAATTAAACATACCCTAGGAACCTTATTCATGCTATTAATTTACTTAATAGATAACAACATATCAAGGAAAGGTAAATTTTAGCACAGTCCTGCCTGGATTATTGCAAATCTAAATGCACGGGACTTTCTTATAGATTATAGGTTATTTAAATGGTTTGGTGTGTTGGGGTGGGGACATTCATTAACCTCCATGCACACTTAACTGCCTTTTATGATGTCTAGCAAACAGGTTTGACTTGAGGGTAGCTAAGTCCAAGCAGCAGTAGCCAAATGTCATTCTGGCAAGGCTGGTGCCATGTGAGTTACTTACTGTCGCTAAGGGTCCAAGCGATGAGGTCTTCACTCCATTCCCCCTGAGCCTTGGTGTTGACTCTGGCTCGAACTATATACTGCTCCCTGGGGTGTAAATTGTTAAGGAGCACTGAAGTCAGGTTGCCTGGAACTTTGATATTCTGCTGGTCACTATTCATTTGCACAGACCTTCTCTCCACTTCAACATAAAAGTCATCTTCTGCAATTGGAAATATTGGTTGCCAGGTCAAATTTAGAGTGGTCTGACTTTTTGGTAGGAGGATGAGACCTCTTGGAGGTGGGAGACCTGGGAGAAACCAGAAAGATCATGATTTTTTTTTAAGGTTTTATTTTTAATTAAACTCTACACTCACCATGGGGCTTGAACTCACAATCCCAAGGTAAAGAGTCACATGCTGTACCTGTTGTACCAGCCAGGTGCCCCTAGATCATGATTTTTGTATCAGGTGAAGCACAAACAGCCCCAAAGGGCAGCTTTACAGAATAACCTTGGCATCCAGAATAATGGACAACTTCACAAACCATCAAAGAAACATAAGCTAGCAGCCATGCCATACCTTTTTTTTTCTATCAAAATAGCAAATATTTATAACAATTCTATTTTTTTAAAGATTTAATTATTTATCTGACAGGGAGAGACACAGCAAGAGAGGGAACATAAGCAGGGGGAGTGGGAGAGGGAGAGCAGGCTTCCCGCCCACAGAGCAGGGAGCCTGATGCAGGGCTTGATCCCAGGACCCTGGGATCATGACCTGAGCCAAAGGCAGATGCTTAATGACTGAGCCACCCAGGTGCCCCTTTATAACAGTTCTCATTTGTAGTTTGAGTAATTATAATACAGGAACCCCCTTAGAGAACAACTTGGGAGTATTTTCAAGAGTTCTAGAAGTAACCATTTGCTTTGGCCCTATAATCTGACTATAGATTATATCCTGAAGAAATAATTTTATCCTGATTTATCCTGAAGAAATAATCCAGAAGAAGAGAAAAACCTAAGTGCATGAAGACATTAATTGTGGCATTATTCAATAATGGCAAACAATCAGAAGAAACCTAAATGCTCAAAATAGGAAAATACTTTAATGAATTATGATATAACTATCCAATGGATTAAAATAGATCATTGGGAGTAGTATGGGAGGCCAACAAAAATATAATCCATGAGAAAAAACTCTAGTTGTAGTTTGGTAATTGTCCTGGATACAGTTGGTGAAGGATAGGGAGGAAACTGATAAAAATTAAAACAGTGGATTTTCCAAGGCTGTGGGATAGGATGGGTGGGTAACTATTCAGTGTTTCGGTTACCATTTTGAGCAATATATTTTAACACAATTTCAGGGTTCCTTCCCTGTAACAAGAATTTCAAACATTGGAACAGCTATGGTGGCAGGGCCTGGCCTCGCCCTGTTCTGATCACAGCAAGGGACTGGTTCTGACCACATGCTGCCCTGACCAAGAACCTGGGCTACCAGACAGGTACCTGAATGCAAACAACGTGGGTTTTAAAATGAAAGAGGGAGGAGCACGCCAGTTTTGCAGCCTTGGGAAAATTCACAAGCTCTCCAAGTTCACATGTAACACAAAATGGAAATAGTTATCCTTCAGACTCAGGAGGAACACCTGGGATAATGGATGTGGGAATGCGTACAAGAAGTCAGGGACTCTTGCATAAACTACTTTCCCTCTTTCCTTCCTCCCTTCCTTCCTCCCTCCCTCCCTCTCTTCCTCCCTTCCTGTCTTATCTTGTGTCAATGGGCACAGGACTCTGTATTCTCAGTTTATAATAATAGTAAATTGATTTTTAAATTCTAGGTATTAAGTATTTTCAAAACATGCAGTAGGGATCCTCTAACTCATGCATTCTCAGTGGGGACAGTATTGGCCCTAAGAGGGCAAAAACTGGTTTGTAGGATATGAGAATATTTTAGATATTACGATGACTTATGTAGGGCCACAGTACATAAATATATCTATGGTATTAAAATTCATGGCAGGGGAGACATTAGGACAAAATGCCTCTTTTGTCCTAAGGACACAGATATCTACCTCTTTTTTTTTTTTAAGATTTTATTTTATTTATTAGTTAGAGAGAGGGAGCGAGCACAGGCAGACAGAGAGGCAGGCAGAGGCAGAGGGAGAAGCAGCCTCCCTGCCCTATGCAGGACTCGATCCCAGGACACTGGGATCATGACCTGAGCCGAAGGCAGCCGCTTAACCAACTGAGCCACCCAGGCGTCCCAGGACACAGATATCTAAAGGGGGCAGTAGTTGAAGGAGGAGGAGAGAGAGAGGAAGAGGGAGAAAAGGTTGAAAAACTGCTATATTCAGTTAGAGGTGAGAGAAAGGGTCTGTTTCCATACATCAGGATGACGACCTATAGCCTTCACAAATATAATCATTATTTTAACTATTTAATATGTGTTAATATTAACTAGTTAATATTAATATTAACTAGTTAATATTAAATAAAATATTACTCTAAATAGCTCTTATTCTCTATAACCTTTACAAGTTGAAAGAGGTGATGGTAACTCCTTTCCTTATCTCTGAAGTTTAAGGTCTACAAGAAGCCGCCCAGAGGAGCCAAACTTAGAATGACAAAGCAGAACAGAACAATAAGAGCATATATGTAAACCTCCAAAGCCTAGGCTTGGTACAGAAGAGTCACTTGATAAATGGTCATTTCCCTTTTCGTTTACTTTCATTCAGGAACATGACTTACCCTTCACCCCTCCCTACCTGCCCTTTTTCCGACTGTGTTCAGAGTGTGATCTCTCCCCTCCCTGCCCCCCTACCCGGGCCTCCTGGCTTTCACCATTAAATCAATGTACTTATAAATAGTGCAACTGCCAGCTGAATTAAAAAACAAACATCAGCAAAATTCAAATGATGGGAAAAGAAGAACCTTCAAGAATTCCCTCCCCACCTACCCCTGAGAACTACTTTGAAATATTCCAAGAGACTTCTAAAGACATCCTGGCTGGAACGTACTCTGACTGCTGAAGACAGTACTGTGTGGGTCTGTGAAGTGTTTTATGATCTGTTCCATAAATACTTTCCATCTGAGTCAGATTGTAACCTTCCCCTTTGATTCATGAACACTGACAGAGAGAGAATTAACTACCATTTGCCTTTTAGCAGCAACCTGACCACAAAGCAGAGGCCCCTTTGATCTCTTTATCTTCCAACTTTATATATATATATATATATAGCGCTTCTGGTGTTATTTTTGTATTTGCTACCTGGTGAGTTCCTGGGAAGCCATCCCTTATTTGCACACTGCTTCTCCAAGCACTATTACTCAGCATGTACAGATCGAGGATCAACAAGTACCACTTGTCAACTTCTTAGAGCTGCCCAACCCCTACCCCAAACCTACCGAATTGGAAACTCTGGGAGTGGGGCCCAGAAATCTGTTTTAACCAGCTCTCCAGGTAATTCTTAAGGATACTAATGTTTGAGAACTACTGATTTAGAAACATGGAGGCGTATGCACAATACGAAGTAGCTTAAGCGGGGCGCCTGGGTGGCTCATTCGAGTAAGGATCCCACCTCAGGCTCCTTGCTCGGTGAGGCGCCTGCTTCTCCCTCTCCCTGCTGCTCCCCCTGCTTGTGCTCTCTCACTCTCTGACAAATAAATAATCTTGAAACCAAAAAAAGTAGTTTAAGGAGGTAAAAGGGGCTGCCTGTAGGAGGCAGCACTGGAGGGTTGGGAGGTGGAACAGGGGTCTGCTGTTCTCTAGATAAAAGCCTTTTATCCTATTTGATGTTTTAACTCTGTGCATGAATTACTTTGAAAAATTAGAAATTAGTTTTAAAAATAAATAAACTGGGATTTCTGAAGTAAGTTTGTGGCAAGAGTCTGACTTGGGCTCTTAAGATGGAAACAGGAAGCTGTGGGTAAAACTCAGGAGCCAAGCAGTTGCTGCTAAGTAAATCCCAACTCCTAAGGGATGGCCCTGACTTCCTGAAGGCTCATCTGCTTCCTCCTCTGTCCCTGTACTGCTGCAGACACCCTCCCCCAGGGACACAGACCAGGAGTGCAGCCCAAATAAAAGAACTCTTTGGCTCCAAGCTGCCAACCTTCCTGTCACTTTCCCACCCATTCAAAAGCAAACTCCTTCCCCCTACATCTCCACCCACCCACTCGCCCACCACCACCCTTCCTGGTCTTCCTTCCTCTTTCCCCTTCCTCCCCCCTCCCACCCAGTGCAGGAATAAATGCTCTTTGCTTCCACTGACCGATAGAAGCAGTTGTGAACCGTCTCACGGGTCCCGGATGCCCTTCCCCGCCCTCTCCACGCCGGACCAGCTGCACGCAGAGCTCGTATTCTGTGCGAGGTTCCAAATAGTTGAGTGTAACAATCTCATTTGTCACTGAGAAGAGGGAAAGTCCAGGAAACTTAAGTTGGCATACTTGTACATTGTTTAAAGTGGAATGTTGTTATTGTGATGTGAACTAGTGTTTGGTTTTTCAAAGATACAATGTTCTATGTGAGACAGCCAGTCCCCCCTTCAGGGCCTCACCATTCCTAACATAAGGAAAACGAGGCTTTTTAAAGGAATTTTTCAGGTTACGATGTATACATTAATGTAAGTCTCTCTGAGCCACTGAATCACTTTTGCTCTAGGGATTTTGTCCTTTCATTTATAGGATAAAACCACATAAATCTTCAGCTATATGGAATAGCAATTAGACTTAATGGGGGGAAATCTCAATTAAAATAATATAATTTATTGCCACTATTTTTAAATACATAGTGATCACAATCAGGCTATCAAGAGAAGAGATTCTTTGAGGGTTTGCTTACAAAGACCAGAAAACAGATTTGTAATAGTCATACCATTTACAAATGAAGGGCTCTGAAGTCATCGAAAATAGATCTCATAAACAAATAGTATGTGCATCTTTTCTCCTTAGCTATTTACTTTAGCCAGTTTCTGTTCTCCACAGGTATTGCAAAAGTACTGCCTTACCATATGATAAATTTCCAGTCGGTAAGAAAAAAAAATCGGGCTGGGTTTAAAAGTTGCTAAAAGAACACTTTGTGGATGTCCACTTGCAGAAAGTGACAAATTATTATCATCATATGAGGAAAAAAGCTGCTTTTTAATAAAAACTTGCCATTGATATTGTCAACAGCTACCTCGCAAATCAGCCTTACGTCACTAGGATTCTGAATTTTGGCTGAGTCTACAATAGAATGTGAAGGGCTCAGTAACAGTGCCATGACTTAATTCCACATGTCCAGGTCAGCTGGGTTAATATGAAGCCCAAACCTCCTTTTGTTCTCCTTTTTGTAACTTCCTCAATTACCTACATACAGTGCCTAGAGGGCCCTTTTTAGGAAATCATGGGCATAGTGAGACTAAAAGATTGGTAGGTAATTAACTCTGAAATGGAATCCTTGGCTACAGCCACTACCCTGGGGCAGAGGAATGAGAGTGCAAGAGAGGATTTCTGTATTTCTTTATTTGAGGATTTTTTTTTCTCCTGGTGCCACATCTTTAGCTGGAGTCTTTCCTGTTCAAACCTTACCTTGAATATGCCGCCAAGCCTCATAATGATTAACAGGTTTGTATAGAAGCTTCTTGGATTTGATTGGTCCATCCCCAAAGTAAGGCTCAGAGCTGATGTTGATGACAGCAAAATTATGTCCAGTGTCAATCACGTTTGGGGCATTCAGCGGCTTTGGAAGAACTGAACAAAATTTTCAACAATCAGATTGGTCTTTGGAGTTTGAATACCTGTACTTTGATGAGGACAGAAGAGAGGTAACCTTACAATTCCAACAAAACCCTCTTGAGGCAGTACATAGGGAAACACTGGGTAACTGCAGGGGAACAAAAGGCAGGGAACGGAGTCTGACACCTGACAGACTGTTTGTGACACTGAGGAAACCCCGCGATAGCTCCGTGGTTTCTCAGGGCCATAAGCATCCCGTTATTGCTCAAGCCCATGGCGCGCATGCACACAGTCCCAGTCAGCCTGCAAATGACAGAATGACTCCTCCTCCACTGGGGGCGCCAGAGTACTCCTCGTACATTTTGACTATGGAGTTTCTGTACGAGAAAAATTAGACTGCGCCTGCGCATAGTAGCTGCCATAAACCATGCGTCATGATATGCAAAGTTTTTAGAAGTCCCCGTCTATTCCCAGAAGCTTTCAATAATATATCACTCGCTCATTATGACTACTTATAAAAAGCAGAACTCTACATCCACCCAGGGCATCTCAGATCCTGCATCTGTGTCTACTTCGGCTTTGTAATATAACTTCTGCTATACTCTTGAATTCTTTCTCATGAAGTCAAGAACCTGGCACTGGGTGGTGGTTGAGGTCTTAGGGCCTGAAAACCCCCCCTTACCACTCTTAAGAGTTCTCTGTTCAGATTCAATGCAGTCACTTGTGCTGTGATCTCCTGGCTTTGCTTTTGCCCCTCCCAGCCACTATGGGCAAAGTACTTCTTAAAATACGATCACTCCTCTGCTCAAGACCTTACCATGGATTCCCATCATGTTTAGAATAAAATCTAAAATTTATACCATGACCTATCAGGCCTTGCACATTGAGCCCCTGCCTCCTCTTCCCCTCACCCAATACCCTCCAGTATCACTGACCATTTTTTTTTTAATTTAAAAACATTTTTTAATTTAAATTCAATTAGCTGACATATGGTACATCATTACTTTCAGAGGTAGTGTTCAATGATCCATCAGTTGCGTGTAACACCAGTGCTCATCCCATCACATGCCCACCTTAATACCCCTCACCCAGCCACTGACCTTTCAATTCATCCAACTAAAATTGTGACAAGCTCCTTTCTAGCTCTGTTCTTTGTAAGTGTTGTTTTCCTGAAACCAAAGCCCCTGGCCTCTCACCATTCTCTGTTACCTCTTAACTGATCATTCATTAATCAGCTCTGATGTGATTTCTTTACAAGAGGTATACTAGAACCTCAGGATTTAAAGAACTTACTCTTTTCCACCATTGCAATTTTCAGAATTTATTATTCTTAGAAATTTTGTGTGAACATTTGATATTGGTCTTCCTCTCAACCATGCATGGTCTCTCTCTCTCTCTTTTTAAAGCAACACAAATTGATTCTTATAGTTCTGGAGGTCAGAAGTCAGACATGGGTCTCACTGGGCTAAGATCAAGGTGTTAGTAGGACTATACAGAGCTCAAAGGGAGCTCTTGTTCTTCCCAACTTCTAGAAACCACCTACATTCCTTCACTTGTGGTCGCTTCCTTCATCTTCAAAGTCAGCATCATGTATCTTGAACCCTTCTTCCATAGTGATACCTCTTTCTGATGATAACTAGGTAAAATTTTCTGCTTTTAAGGACTCATCTGATTAGAGTGGGTCCACCCAGATAATCTAGCATAATCTCCCCATCTCAAAGACCATATATTCTCAATAGGGTGAAATAACACCCCCATGCAGGTTAAAATTGGTTCTTGTAGGATTTTTTTAATCAGATATTACAAAAGTCTGTGGCCTTTCAAAGGGCCACAGTACATAAACAGATATGCAATGTATTCATGATATTAACATGAAACAAATGCTCCAAAACCTTCCTCTTAGTAATTTATCATTTTTTTGTCTTTTAGTAATTTGTATTGAGATATACATATTATACATCGCAAAACTCTTAAGTGTATTTCATTCAAGGGACTTTACTTGTGCACACACCCATGTACTCATTACCCAGACTGAGACAGGGAATATTTCCAGCCCCCAGGAAGGCGCTTTTATGAGGAACAGGGAACTACTCAATAGGGAACTATTACCCTGGCTTTTGTCACTATCAGTTAGTTTTGCCTGTTCTTTATATAAATGGAATCATAAAGCATCTATTTTCATTTGTTCTTTATTATGTCTATGATATCCATATTGCAGGAATTAATTCTCTTTTATTGCTATTTTATATTCCATTGTATGATGTTATGAGCTGAACTGCATTCCCCAAAATTCTTAAGTGGAAGTCTTAATCCCCAGTACCTCAGAAGGTAACACTATTTAGAGACAGGGTCTTTAAAGAGGTAAGGAAGTCAAAATGAAGTCATTAGGGTGGGTCCCAATCCAATACAACTGTTGTCCTTATAGGAAGATTAAATTAGGACCCCCACACACAGAGGGAAGACCATGTGAAAATACAGGGAAAAGACAGCCATTTATGAGCCAAGGAGTGAGGCCTCGGGAGAAATCAACTCTGCTGACACTTCGATCACTTACCCAGCCTCCAGAATGTGAGAAAACAGATTTCTGTTTAAGCCTCCTCATCTGTGGCACTCTGTATGACAGCCCTAGCAACCCATTAGGTATGAATATACCACAATCTATTTCTCCCTTATCATGTGGTTGGATAATTGGGTTAGTTTCAGTTTGGGACTATCATGAATACAACTGCTCTGAATATTGAAGATGTCTTTTTGAACATATACACTCATTTCTTTTGAGCTTATACCTAGGAGAACTGCCAGGTCCTAGGTATGTGTAGGCTAACTTAAGCATACATTTTCAGTTTTCCAAAGTGGTTGTACCAACTTGTATTCTGGTAGTAAAAGCCTTGCAACTTTTTTTTTTTTTTTAACTGAGATTAAAGACACTGACTAATTTACCAAATCGCTATTTTGATTTTATATCTATCAGTAAATATGATATGAAGAGGTATCAATAACTTAGTACTACAGAGGCGTTGATGCATTGGTATTATGTGCTGCATCTTCCACTAAAAAGTAAAAATTATAACCACTGACTCTTAGCAACATGTTTTATTTTTGACTTTTATTTTCCATGGGCAGCAAACATTCCAAGAAGCTTAAAAATAAGGTAATTTGTCTTGTCTGCATATCATTTCCTTCCTTTCAAGAACATGCAAGATACAAGAAATTATTTTGATCATGTGACTGTTCTACTAAATAAAACAGATCAGGGCTTTTTCCAGTAATTCCAAAAAAAAAATATTAAAGATTCTGTGACAGTTTATATGGATGCTCAGAGTAGAGAATCCCAACCTACAAGGCTGTATTTAGGCTAATGTCGTTACTGGTCTCTTAAAAAATTATTATGTTCTGGGCATTTACTTTTATTTTATTTATGGAAATTACTTCTCAGCCCAAAGATTCCTAATCAAGCAACCAAATGGGTAAAATACAAGTCATCATTGGTTATCTTGCTTCCTAAACTTTAACACAGAAGACACAGAAAACGAAATGGTCTAGAAAAGATCGTGCAGCATTTGGAGTCAGGAGACCCAGGTGCAAAACTAAGATTTACTCCTTAACAAATGTGCTACTTTATAAAAGTTAACTAAACCCTCTGTACCTGTTTTCTGACTGGTAAAGTGGTGATAACAATATCTATTGCATACAGTTCTTATAATAATTAAATAAGATGAAGTATGTGAAGTACTTAGCCCAGTGACTTTCTACAAAATACATCCAAGAGCTGTTAGCTGTTTTTGTCTAAATAGTTTCATAAGAAACTTCCAAATTTAAAATTCCTTATAGTATCTATGTATAACAGCCAAGATATTTCGGATTTACCTTCATGTTCCTTCTCCCCATCAAGCCACAAATGTATACCCATCTACTTAATGTAAATTTTGGAATCCTAATTCATAGCAGGAAGAATACTCAATGCTGAATATGTGAAAAAAAATTAAATTTTGGAAACCTAATTCATAGCAGGAAGAATACGCAATGCTGAATATGTGAAAAAAAATTATTGTTCATTATATAGCATAGCCTGGGCTTCATAATAAGTGAGTAATTCTCAAAGTATTTTCCAAATTATTCTGTACAATAATGAATAGGAAGTCACAACAATGATGAAGTCAAACTTTTCATGTAGTATAAACACTACTAGACATGTTGTGCCAGACAGCGTTCCAGGGGTTTTGCATATTTAACAAATCTTCACAGTCACCCTGAGCAGTAGATGCACTAAACTTTATTTTCAAATAAAGAAAGGCTCAGAGAAGTTAAACTCATCTTCTCAGGGCTATACACAAGCTGTCTTGCTCTTAGGGACAAAAATCAAAGCTAGGGCTGTGTGACTCTAAAGGTTATCTACTTAATCCCTCCTTTCCATTTTCATGCATATGAAAAAAATTTTAAAACCTAGAAAATATCCAAAAAGGCATTTTAGTGTTCAGATAACATTTCTATCTGGGAGCAGCACCCAACGATACATAAACACTGCACAGAGGAGGCCAGCTCTTCCTCTAGAAAATGGAGCTTACCTTTAACAGAAATGTTGAAAGGCTTTTCCACCATCCCAGCCACGGTGTTCACACTGCAGACCCAGACTCCTGAGTCAGGGGGGAGGATCCGGTGGATGGTGAATGTGGCCACTGACAGATGACTTGTAAGGTTGAAGTCTTTTGGCTGGAAGGGTCAAATACAAATAAAAGCTTCTAGGGAGGCATAAACACACGAAAGGTCCATAACACTGACCCCATCTCATTGTTTGATAAGACGTTTTCTAGGAGAGATTAAGAAGCCAAATGCAATGCTAGTATAATCATTGGCTTATTTCCAAAGCTATTGTAGTAACCCTGAAAGTTTATATTGGATTGAGGCCCTCTCAGATCCTGCTGTTGTGTTTGTGTGTTTGGGAGTGTGGGGTAAATACCTACAGGCTAAGAACCCAATTCCTTTAAACTGCTCTGGCAACATTTGTTCCTTCCCAGTTTAATACAGAAATGGCTGGGTGGGAGGACAAAATGGTTCCCAAAATAATTGAGGAGCTATCAAGTGCAGTGCTGTGGGAAAAATCCAGGCTCTGAAGACACATGGACCCCAACTCACATCCCTATTCTGCCACTCTTGACAATTCCTGAGTCAATGTCACCCAGCCAATTTCCACTTCTCTAGTGAGGGGACAGGGGATAATAAGCAGCACATTTACAGCATGGCTGACCCTCCCTAGAGGGTAGCTCTTACTTCCATTAACTCAGGAAAAGGCCAACAAGATTTTAAGCAGCTGTCAATTGGCTTCACTACCTAAGGAATTGTTTGAGGGGAGTCAGGAACAGCTGACGTGTGGAAATTAATAATGGCACATTCCACATATCCCGCCTCCAGGAGGCCACTGGCATCTACTCTCTTGTCAGGTTGACTTTCAGCTATCTTTGAGAGGGAAAAAAAAAAAAAAGATAACCATTTCAAAATGTTTAGATAAGAAAATACATCAACTTCCTGAGGCTCTCTGGTGACACAGAGAAATTTGGGGAACTCCTATCTGGGCCGCATTAGCGATTGTTGGAAGAGAGAAGGGAAACATATTGGAAAAGTTGCTTAGTCCTTACTAGCAAAGAAGAACTGCTCTGACAGCCCCCTAACCAGAGCTGAGCTCCAGCCACAAGGGCAGAGTGAAGAGGTCGGGGGCCCAAGGAATGTATTCAGATCCAAGGGATTCCATGGTTTATGGTTTCTGAATGGGAAGTGTGAGAGCAGATCTCTCTGGAATCAACGAAATTAGGCTAAACTGCCTTCTTTAATACTCTGCTAATTTTTGCTCCAAAGAACACAATAGAAGTAGACCAGTCATCAAAGTTCCATTTCCTGATAGCTCATGGTAGGTAACACAATCTTCTGCTGATTCATGTGACCACACCTTGCCACACCCTGCCACACCCTTTGGTGGCCACAAGACCACCTCATTCTTCCTGATAGATGTTAGACCAAGGGGATATACTATGAGGAGTAGAGCCTGCATAGCCTGACATATTCCTCTCAACACATACAGTTGGAAAACTCTGCGGGAAGAGTGGGATGGTTGGCACTCAGCTTCATCAATTCCACTGTGGTGGTCTCTTTCCAACCTTGCTCTGTGGCACTGGCCAGGCTGCGGTGATTCTGCTCTACCTCCCTACGGACACAACATTCTGTCCAAGATGACAACACACTGGCTTTGGAGGATGCAAGCCTAGGGTGGAACACAGCCTGCAGCGAGGGGATTCCTACACTGAAAGCATCTAGTAGTGTCAGGAAGCAAATGAAGAATAACTCCTACGTGGAGCACTGTCCCATCTGGCTTCACGAGAGTCATTTCTTCATTCGCAGGTAGTGGCCAGCCAGATGCTTTGCAGATGGGGTTGAATTTACCACTGTTTACTTCTATGTGATCCGGCAAATCCTCTATCTTTGGGATCATCCTTGGTGTGCCTGCATGAGGAAAACAGCACTGTGAAATCTAGTCTTTGACACAGCAGCAACAGAAGTAAAAGTAGATACCATTTGGCTAGTCACGTCCCTGGTAAGAACTTTGAAAGTATTATATTGTTTTATCATCGTGAAATAAATTTGTGGGGGAATGCTATCGTGGTCCCATCTTACAGATGAGGAGACTGAGGCTTATAGCCCAGAATCAAGCTCAGATCTGTATGAATCCAGAGTCTACACTCTGCCATAATGCTGTGCTCCCCTCAGTGGATCTGGGATGGACAGTCTCTACATTAAAACGATCATCATGACCACATATCCCCTGGTCTTACGTCTCAGCTCCCTTTACTTTTTAAGAGAATGTTGACAAAAAACAACAACAAAAAAACCCACCAAAACAAAAAAAAAGCAAAAACGAAAACAAAAACTCGGCCCTCTTTGACTCTGCAAACAACCCCACAACTTTGCTGACCAATGTGAGCCTCCATTTTGCTGTATAAAAAGCTCATTGAATCTGCAGGTGGCGAGCAATGAGGAACATTGACGCTTACACGCAAGAAACGAAGTGAAGAACCATTCCCTCCAGCTGGTTTCTAGGCAACAGCCCAATCACTAGTGTTGCCACCAACACTGAAAGACTGTCTCTGGGATCAACAAGGGTATCAGGACTCCTTGCCTAATACCTACATTGCAGAGAATGAATAATCCTGAAATACAATGATTTTATTCTGAATTGTAGGGTCTTAGAGAACCTTAGGCCCTTTGTAACTAAAAGTGAGATGCAGTAGAAAACAGTCCAGCACTTAGTGAAGACTGTGGGTGATGGAAATGCCCCCCAAGAGCAGCAGGGACTTCCAAGCTATGTTACAAGATATGGGGGGGGGGGCGTGTTGAACACAACCTTCATATTTTTTATTGTTGTCCTGTTTCCTGGGCCTAGAATGCAATGAGTAAAAGGTATGGAGCAGGAAGGAAAGAGGTCTAAGAACTACAAGGGTAATTCCCTGACCTATCTGTAGACTTGAAGGGATTGTGATTAGAATCTACCAGATTTTTCGGTTTAAGAAGTGACTCGCATAGGAACTTTAAGAAGCGCTTTGACACTTTGAAGGCAGTTAAGTCTTTCCTGCACTGTCGCCTTGCATTTCCTGCAGCCAGCTGGAGGAGAAGGTGGGTCTACAGGTGGAGATGGAGGAGAAGCCAGGAAGAGGGGTGCGGGGCTGTTATCTGAAAGCCGGGGGCCTGATCTAGGTCTGAGGGTCTTCCACCTTTTGCAACTTCAGGCTCAGCAAAGGTAAACGGGCATGAAATTGAAGTCAACTCCTCTGGCTGTTTGGCCGCCTGTTTTCAACTCAATCCTCCCACAGCCCCAAGGCCTTTCCTTCCCTTCCTAGACCCTCCCAGGTTCCTGCCCTGTGGCCAGAAGTCCGAACAGAGGGGGGTGGCGGGGGGGCGGGGGAGCACTGAACACAGTAAAACTAAGCCAAAACCTTTGAGAAAACAATTGTTGGTATTTTCCTCCTATATTTGTTCTGATTTTAAAAACGAACAGAGAAAAAGTCATAAGGGTCTTGGTCTTGCTGCTCTGAGTGTAGGTTCCCTTCTGAAACATTTAGGTTTGTAGGGTTGGAAAAGTTATATATGTTCATTATTTTTAAAATTTGAAAATATATAAAAATAGGTTTCTTTTAATTTTATAAAGTATTTTCTAGGGGAGGAATTAACAAGCTTTTTCTGTCTAGACAGTAAATATTTTCAGCTTTGCAGATTGGAAGTTCTCTAATAACTAACTCCTTAACCCTGATGTAGAGTGTAAGCAGCTAGAGAATACATGTTCTGAACAAATTAGTGTGGCTCCTGCCAATCAAATTTTCTTTACAACAACAGACGGTGGGGAAATAAAAAGGATAAGTGCTATAATACAGTTAAACCTCAAAACAGTATGGTCAGTGAAAGAAGCCAGTCACAAAAGACAATGTAATGGGTGATCCCATCTACAGTTTATGAAGTGTCAAGGATAAGTCAATCTATATAGAGACAAAAAATAAATTCAGGGTTGGCAGGGGGCTGGGTAGAGGGAAGGAGAGGAGAATGGGATCTACAGCCAATAGGTACAAGGTTTCTTCTGAAGGGGCAGAAACATCCTAAAATTAGATTGCAATGATGGCTGCACGACTCTATAAATATCACTTAATTGTACACTTGAAAGGAATGAACTTCATGGTCTAGAAATGATATCTCAATCTCAACAAAGTTGTTTAAAAAATGGTGGACTGGATGGTCTGTGGGTTAGAGTTTGTGGACCCCTTGCTCTACGGTAATTTCTGAACTAGAATTACTTAAAATTGCACTTTGAGGCTTCATCCTTTCTATTTTTGCTTTCTTTTTCTATCATTCTTTTCAAAAATATCCTTTGTCCAAATCCCTCCAAAGGAATTCTCCCCTGTTGTGCATACCCTGGGAAAAGATGGGTGCCCTGGATGGGAGCAGACAGGGTAGGCAGAGCCACTCGTCACTCCCTGCTCCACAAAGGGCCCGTGGTTTATTCTAGCAGAAAGAGAAATGAAGGCCGGGAGGAGGGGCCGTAGGAAAGGACAAGAATGTTGTCCTTTGGGACTTGGGATATATTCATCCCAACTTCCGGATGGAAATAGAAGTGGCTTGAGGAATTTGAGCTGCTGGGGCAAGAATTGTAACTGGCAAAGCCCAACACAGACATGCTAAACATGGCCCTAATTACAGTGTTACCTTGCTTTACCTTCATTCTCACACTGCAGCCCTTGGCGTTCTGGAGAGCAGAGACATCCTTGGAACCGATCGCACAGCTCCCCGTGGGTGCACCTGCAGCTAAGCCTGCAGTCCGGCCCATAATAACCCGGCTGGCACGCTGTAAACCAAGACCCCAGAACCATGGTGAACAGAGAAGAAGGGAGAAAACGAAGGCTGTGGGTGGTTAGGAGGTGAAGCTAGTACTTCCTCCCTAAGGTCCACAGAAGAAAGCTCTTCCTCTATTTTCAAAGCCCAAATCCTGTCTGGATCGGACCTCAGAGCTCTGATATCTAGAGCCCACTAAAAATATACAAATCTCTATGGACTTTCCAGCTCAAAGTGTGGTCTGAAAACCAGCACCGTGAGCACCATCTGGGAGTTTTGGGAAACTCAGACCGCAGGAGCCAGTCCACACCTATGGAATCAGAGGCAGTGTTTTAATAAGAACCCTAGATGATGTGCAGGAAAAGCACTTTCTCTAACGTCCAGAGTCTTAATTATGAAAGCATCATTAACTTGTGATGAAAACATCTGTGATTCAAAACCCCGTAGCTCAGGGGCCCCTGGGTGGCTCAGTTGTTAAGCACCTGCCTCCGGCTCGGGTCATGATCCCAGGGTCCTGGGATCGGAGCCCGCTTCTCCTTCTCCCACTCTCCCTGCTTGTGTTCCCTCTCTCACTGTCTCTCTCGCTCTCTCTGTGTCAAATAAATAAGTAAAATCTTTAAAAAAAACAAACCCATAGCTCAGCACTGGACAGTGGAGTGAACAGTCCAGGTTCATCCCTCGCTCTGATCTCCTGCAAGCTGGATCTCTCAGGTATACCTGCTGGAACGTTTCTGGTCAGGGGTGTGACTGGCACATACCTTCGTTGCACTGCAGACCCTGCCAGCCTGTGGCACAGGAGCACCCATAGGGGTCTGGGAGACAGAACACATAGGACTTGCAGCCCTCTGGTCCACTGCACTTTTCTTTACAAGTTCTACCAAACGTGTGCAGCTCGCAAGCTTTGGTGGGAGAAAAAGATGAGTCAGAGTCAAATATTCGACCCCTTGAAACGTATGGGTCTACCCTAGCCTAGTGAATATGGAAAACAATCCAATTTCAGCTGCCGCAGGGACAGCTTTACAATGATTGGCAATGATTGGCACCCTTTAGGAAAGGGTGCCTTTTCCCAATTCCCACTGAATTCCTACATGGCCTAACACGGGCCACTTAGTTTCTGTTCCCAACAGTGTCCAGAGTTAAAATTCTACATCCAGCAATATGGCTTTTTAAATGTACAACTTGCTCATCAAACGCTCTTGACTTACCCTTCTCACAGGTCTTCCCCATAAACCCAGGGGGGCAAATGCATTCTCCCGTATCTTCGTGGCAGACACCATTATTCTTACACTCGGTGCAGACACGGTTACATTCAGGTCCCCACTTCTGAGCTTCACATCCTTTTAAGAAAAACAAGGCTCTGCTGAGTAGAGCACTCATTCCACAAACCTTTACCGAACACCTACAACATGGCAGTCATTTCAACAGGCATGAGTACATGAAGAGAAACAAAATACAATATCAGTTCTTTCTTTTTTTTTTTTTAAGATTTTATTTATTTATTTATTTGTGAGAGAGAGCGAGCACAGGCAGACAGAGAGGCAGGCAGAAGCAGAGGGAGAAGCAGACTCCCTGCCAAGCAAGGAGCCCGATGTGGGACTCGATCCCGGGACGCTGGGATCATGACCTGAGCCGAAGGCAGCTGCTTAACCAACTGAGCCACCCAGGCGTCCCACAATCTCAGTTCTTTAAAAGCTAATAGTTTTCTACGGAACACAGACATGGAAACAGGAAATAAGGATAGCAACAAAGGCAAGGAGGGGTGTCTGGGTGGCTCAGTCAGTTGAGCATCTGCCTTCCACTTGGGTCATGTTCCCAGAGTCCTGGGATCAAACCCCACAGTCAGGCTCCCTGCTTTTCCTTCTCCACCCCACTTGTGCTCTCTGTCGCTATCTGTGTCTCCCTCTCAAATAAATAAATAAAATCTTAAAAAAAAAAGAAAAAGAGACAAGGAGTACCCAATCCTATCTTGAGAATGAAAGGAAAGCTTCCTGGAATCTGCATGACCACATAATTAGCAAACAAGATAGGCTGCAGAGTGTGTTCCAAGCAAAGGTAAGGCAGAGGAGGAAGGCCTCGCATTTTCCAGAGCTGCAGGTATGATCAGAGCCAGACCAATGGTTTTCCAAGTGGGATCCCTGACCACTAGCTTCTCCGTTACCTGGGAATCTGCTAGAGATGCAAATCTCAAATGTACCCCCCATCTGTGACCTACTGAGTTGGAGGTGGCCTAGGAATCTATTCTTACCAAGTCCTCCAGATAATTCTAATGCATGCCAGAATGTGACAACCTCTGGTCCACACTCTGTAGAGACAAGATGTGGCCGAAGGAGCAAGCAGGAGCTGCTAGCATCCACCCATTTTTCAGGTAAAAAAAAAAAAAATACAGGAAGTAAAACAAGATATACAAAACCTAAAGTGTAAGAATCATAAAATGTTTCTAGATTCTTATTTACTGATTACTTCTTTCTAACATTTGGTGATTTTAGATGATTTTTTAGGTCCAAAGACATTTACTGATATAAGGAAAAAATGCAGGCGGCTTGGGATGACCCTCTCTGGTCAGCGATTTAATTTCTCATCTGAAAGGAACTAGTGTCTTTGTCCCTGAATGTTAATCTCACAGTGGTAAGCTTGGATCTGTGCCTACAGCTGATGTAACTTAATAATTTCTTTGGCAAGAATTCCTGGTTATCAGTATTTTCTCTAAAACAATCAGGAAGACTGTCTACACAGACCCTTTCTTACAGACTTCCATTTGATAAAGCTACAAAATGTCTAAAAGTTAATATTTACCTGTCTTAATATATAAAGGGAAAAATACTTCTGCACAATTAGTGATTCCTTGAGAGCCAGATCACAGGTTATTTGCACATGTTGAAAACTAATGATGGCAGCCCATGGAGAAAAAAATGAGCTTCCTATTACACTAAATTATGTCTCTAGCTCTCTACTTATCTATAGACCTTTCCCAGCTTTTCCCCTCATCCTGAGAAAGACAAAAGAATAAAGCTTGAAGGGAAAACTGAGGTGATCTCCTAGATATGGAGAAGCTAGAAAAAGCGGTTTTGGGTTTTTTGTTTGTTTGTTTGTTTTTTGATAAGCAACAAGATGCAATCAGGCTTCTGCAATTTTCATCAAAAGCCCTGAGGTTTTATGTTTTTTTTTTTTAAAGATTTTATTTATTTGATATGGAGAGACACAGTGAGAGAGGGAACACAGGCAGGAGGAGTGGGAAAGTCAGAAGCAGGCTTCCCACCGAGCAGGGAGCCCGATGCAGGGCTCGATCCCAGGACCCTGGGATCATGACCTGAGCCGAAGGCAGACGCTTAACGACTGAGCCACCCAGGAGCCCCGGTTTTATGTTTTTAGGAAGCCAAATATTCGTGCATACAGAGAGAAATCCTATAAATTCATTGGTTCTAAGAAAACTTTTGTCAGAGAGAGACTTATATTGAAAAGAAATCCTATAAATATAACCAGTGTGATTCTTTTTTTTTTTAAATTTATTTATTTATTTGACAGACAGAAATCACAAGTAGGCAGAGAGGCAGGCAGAGAAAGAGGAGGAAGCAGGCTCCCCGCTGAGCAGGGAGCCCGATGTGGGGCTCGATCCCAGGACCCTGAGATCATGCCCTGAGCCAAATGCAGAGGCTTTAACCCACTGAGCCACCCAGGCACCCCACCAGTGTGATTCTTAACACAAAGTCTAAGGAACTTATGATTTACTCCTAGGTTTCAATTTGTCCTGGAGAGATACCCTAGAGTTATGAGAAATGGACAAATGCCGTTAGCTGTACCTCATTGCTTAAAACATCAAGTAAATCAAACTGGCAAAAAAATACTCTTAAACTGGATGATTGTAGCCGAACTCAAACTTTCTTAGAATTATTTTAGATATTAGCAATGCTTCTCAGTTTCACCAAAATACTCCTAAGCAAAGGAATGACCACATGTTCCTAGCAGTCTCAAGAGATAGCTAGAGATCAAAATGTGTTTGAAATCTTTCACTTTATCTTAAAACTTCAGGTGAGTTTCAAATTCTTGTCTATATTAAGTCATGATTGTTTTGACAATAAAAAAAATAAATCTTTTACCATATGTCAACATCTGGTGTTTCTGATATTACTAGAAAATGTGCCATATTCCCCAGACTCTGAGTACCCCTGATATACGGTGCTATATGAGGCTAAATAAAATGAAGGCCAACTGTGCTCTTGCCATTTGGACTCTTCATGAGAGTAGTGGAATAAAAGAGGATTCCACCTGCCTAAACCAGGTGAGCCACACTTTTCACACTTCCACTGTCATAATGCAAAACAATTTATCCATTTGCCTGCGTAACTGCTCTGAGAATTACCCAAGGGACAGTGATTCATCTTCTCATCCTTGTATTTTCATACCAACACAATGCTAGGCACAGAGTTATGATTAATATATTTTTGTTGAATGAACAAATGAATAAATATAAGGCAAAGATAAAGAAAAACTGTAAGATTCCAATCATTAGAATGACAGAGCAGCCCAAATACTTAGACCTGAGTTGTTAATATCATGAATATGTGGGATAGCCAGGAAAATTCAAGGCAAGTTTTTCTTTCTATAAATCAATTTCTTATAAAAACTACTGGTTGATAGTTACTCTCCACTTTGATAGTTGTAAGGCGGGGGGGCAGAGTGTTTACTAGTTCTAACTCATGCACATTTTCAAACATGAGAATGGAAATCCCCTTTGACAGTTAAATAGTCTGGACAGTGTGGGATTTACAAGAGACTTAATGTGGTTTTTTAAAAAGATGTTATTTATTTATTTATTTGAGAGAGAGCACGAGGGCATAGGAGAGGAGCAGAGAGAGGGGGAGGGGGAAAGAACCTTAAGAGTACTCTGTGCTGAGCACAAAGCCCAATGAAGGGCTTGATCTGATGACCCTGAGATCATGACCTGAACGGAAATCAAGTGTCAGATGCTTAACTGACTGAGCTACCCAAGAGCCTCACAGGAGACTTAACATTTAACTAGCTATTAGACCAATCCAGAAGGCCCAACTCATTCCCATGTATCAGATACATTTCAGGGAGACTGCCCAGCTCACTGTGATGCCCCCTTCTTAGGGGAATGAAGCTGGTATTCAAGTGTGAGATCCTAGAGTCTGCACTGTGGTATGTTGTCCCCACACTTGACTATAGCTCATTGGTCTAGGCCAGTAGACATTTGACATATATTAGACCAATCTGATTCTTTATCCTGGGAATTCAAATTTAGTAAATAGAAGAAACATTGCTGAAGCACAGTTAGAGTAAGCATAGCCTCCTTGAGAGAAAGTCCATCTGCCCCCACCCATGCTGAGCCCCAGATCTTCCCTGGGGCCCATCTTTCCTGGAAACTTGTTTGTTAGCCATTCCGCCAACTTTCTAGAGTCCTTAGTAAACTTCCAACCAATCCCTAGTTTTTGCTCAAGTAGTCAGAGTCAGTTTCTGTTATTTGCAACTAAAAATCCTAACAACCAAATCATCACAGATTGTGGCCTCTCAGTCACTTACTCCGGACTATCAGCCTGGTGAAGGCTGAGGTGAAGAGGTTTCCTCCTATGTACCTGGCTGAGTACACTCCAGCATCCTGGGGCTGAGCGTGAGGCAAATGCACTTCTAAAATGTCAGGTACTTCATGCCGGGGCACTGAGTGGATGAAGGAACCTGGTGAGGGAGAAGAGTGGAGAACAGTGAGTCATACGCAGACACTCCCGTTTCCCCATCTGGCCCCCCCACTTCACCAGCTCTTTCTGATTGGATACAGAAAACGTGCTCTAGCATATTGGATGTAGAAGAACGAAAAGGCTGAGCCAAGCAGTGCTCTCCCCCAAATTGAGAAAGTTATGGTGATAGAGCAGATAGGTTAGTCTACACAATCTACCACCAAAGGTATGAAGATAGAGGTAAGGCTAAAGTGCTTATCTTCTGCAGAAAAAGATGAAGAGGCAAAGACACCGCACCAGATAATCAATTAACCAGGAGATAACCTAGAATCACTGCTGCAATCTGGAAGTCCTCTCCACCCACAGAACTCAGCATAGTCCCCATCAATATTCCAGCTGGATCAGGCAACTGCCACCAAGAGGTGCCAAGCCACAGTTGGAACTGGACAGATTTGTAAGACACAGTTGGACTCCCAGACGTACTTCCAGTTGGCTTTCCAGGCTCAATCTGGTAATTTCTTTAACCTTGCAATCAAGCAACCCTCAGTTTACATGGCTGAATTTGGGACCTCACTTATCATATCATAAGGGGAGGTCTATTGTATATTCACAATTTCATATTATACACTCATAAATATGGAATATATGTATATTCATTTATGTATATGAATCTCTACTTAATTAAGCAACCAACCACAGTGCCTCATAGAGCTTCTTTAATAAGATTCAACTGTCTTGCATCCTAACAGCTTTGCTTGCAACATCTGCCCCCAAGACTGCACCAGGATAATGACCCAATATATTTCATGCTATCTAATGTCTCACACCATGGTGCTGGCAGGAAATGAAACACATACTCACCATTTTTATAAATCACTGCATCTTCTTCTTTAATCAACACCTTTTTGAAAGATATGTTCACATTATCTCCCCTGTCCACAGTCATGGTTAAAGTAGCTGGTAGGAAGGAAGCTTTTGAAAGAAAGAAGGAAAACAAATAAGAAAATGAGGTCACACATTTTCTCCAGGAGCAAGTGAACTTGGAACTTCAACAGATGGGGGATGGCACTTGCCAGAAGTCAGCTGATTTGTAGGACAGGAAAAACGATGGCAGCTAACAGATTTTAAACTTCATTAAGGTTTTGAAAAATGTGATGAAAGGAATACTCATTCTCTCCATAAAAATATAAATACATATATACACACACTATACATAAACACATTGTTTTCATACAACTAGTTGGGGAGATAAGGACTTTATGTTGATTAGTATCCAATATCAAACTAAGACCTGACATTAGCTATAAACTATAGTAACAATGGATCAAACATCCTTCTCCAATCCCTATCAAGTTTTCTCAAAGTGGAAAAGAATAGAAATGGTTAGATATTTGCCAAATGGCTCTTCCTTTTTAGGTCAAGGTCCTTCTGGGTTGTGTCGATCCAACTAATTCTAATTGCTTTGGAATGCTGCAAGCATTTCTCAAATGGAATCAGCACAATGCTGGACTTATTACTAATGGTGTAAATATTGGAATATTGGACAGTAAGGCAAAGATGAGATCCAGTATCTTCCCTTCTTCTCCTTAATTTTTTTTTTTTTTTGTGTGTGTGTGTATATATATGTGTATATATATATATATATATGTATATATATATATATATATGTATGTATATGCCTGAGTCCTTTGGTTTGTTGGACAAGGTATGTGGATAAAATTTTCTAGCATTCTTCTAGCCATAACAGTATCTGAATTCCCTTAATTTATGCCATAATCTATAGAGAGCCACAATTATAAGAATAAGGGGGGATTAAATTTAGGCTTTATTGAGGTAAGCCAGTTTTTTAAAATTTCAGCCTTATTGAGGTATAATTGACATACAAGTTAAGCCAATTTTTAAAATTTAAGGATCACTACTAAAAGAAGAGAATCAGAATATGTAACTTCCCTAAACATGGCGGCCAGGAGGGACATAAAAGGGGAGAAAAAAGCCCAAGTAAAAATCACAGCATACAGAAAAGATAGATTCTGCCAAATGTATGTCCAAAGCCAGAGAATCCTAGAATGAATTTTTTTTAAATACACTATATATATACATACACACACACACACACACACACACATACATACATGCTCTTTTTCATGACCTACACATTAAACATAGTAACACATAAGACTGAGGGAAAGAAAAATGTATGCCAGACTCAATAATTCAAAGAAGCTGGTACTGCAGTAATTATATCAGAAAAAAATTAATTTACTCTAAAGCCAAAATAAAATTTTAAGGATAAAGATGGTCTTTACATGATGATATAAAAAATGGAAGATCTAGTAACCATGAACTTATATATGCATCTAACAGTAGGTTCAAAACCCACGAAACAGAAACTGACAGAATTAAAGAAACTGACAAACGTGGAAGTTTCCCAAAACTGATCCATCAAATAGACCAAAAATTACTGAGTAACACAATTAAAGATCTGTTGGCTGTTCACAGATCCCTGTACCCAGTTCTAAGATCATTGCCCTTATTAAGCCACAAAGCACATCTCCATAAATAACATAGAATCAATATCCTGTGGAACAAATTCTCTGACCAGATGCACCTAAATTAGCCATCAGTAGAAAGCACCCTATGCCCTGAGGTTTAGATCCCTAAGGCATTTCAGCCCAGGAGCAAGCCTTCTGCAGATGGCAGGGTGAATCAGCCTTTCTTCCTGGCTCCTCTGTGGCTCTCAGACTGGTAGCTTGAGAGAGGCTGATTAGGTACGTGCACACCATGGGCTTAGAGGGCTACCCTGGGTGCAGATGATGCCTTGAACTGCACTCAGCAGGACTCAGATGAACTTAGGTTCATCTGCCTGTTCTTCTCTGTCTGCACACCCAGGCATGGTGCCCTCCCAGGACACCCCCATCAATTCGTGACATGGGGCACACCTAGAGGGGTGATGTGACAGATTCAAGGGCAGTGGGAACACTGCAAGAAGACAGTCGTGAGCTGTCAAAGTGGCTCCGCCACTTACTGGACCTCCTTGAAGGAGTTAACTTAACCTCTGAACATCTCAGCTTCCTCGTCTCTAATTTAGAAGTAGAAGTATTCAATTTGAAAGGTTATTGGGAATATGAAATGATGGATTCCAATCCCCCAGGTACTTAGAAGCAATCAGTATCCTTCCCAAATATAAACAAATAGCAGCACTGCTGTGCTGACATTTGCAATATGGACAACAGTGGCAGCTTTCTCACGGGGACTAAGACTGGATCAAGCATGCAGGGAAGGCACACATGACTGGCAGGGGGACTTGGGGCTCCTGCTCGCAGTGACAAGGGGCTTCCTCGAGCAGTCCCAACATATGCGGCTCCTGTTCTCTGTAGCAGGAGAACCAGTGAGAACCTTTTGTGACCATTTTATACTGTTGTTCCTTTCTCTGTGGTTTGTTTTGATTTTCTGCCCCTTTGTGTGAAGGTCTGACCATGGAGCTGACCATGGAACTTCTCACTCAGCATCATATCCTGAAAAGGAACTGCCATTTCCCCATGAGGCTCAACTCCAATGGGATTTTCTCCACCCCACCCCCTCTGTGGCTCTTTCTTATTTTAGACTTTGTGCCTTTTAAGCTCCCTGTTCTCTTTCTTTTTTTTTTCTTAAGATTTTATTCATTTATTTTTCAGAGAGAGATGAAGCACAACCAGGGGGAGCAAGAGACCCAGAGGAAGCAGGCTCCCCGCAGAGCAGGGTGCCCCACATGGGGTTCAATCTCAGGACTCTGGGATCATGACCTGAGCCAAAGGCAGATGCTTAACCACTGAGCCACCCGGGTGTCCCATAAGCTCCCTGTTTCCTTAGCTAGAAACACGGTAACAGCAGAGTCCACCCCATCCATTCTGCCCTCTCCTGCATTAATGGCTCTAAATTGACTGTTCTCTGTTGAGTACTAATATAGGGATCTACAACCTTCATGCTGAACTTTGCTGACACAGGAGCCCCGCTAGGCCACAGTGTGCACAGATTAATGTCATGTGACTTGACTGGATCATGAAAATAATAAGCACCTTTCAATAGTGCCTATGATCAGGCATGACTTTTTCTGAGCACTTTATACAGTTATAATTTTCACAATATCTCTATTAGATAGGTACTACAGTTATTCTAATTTTACAAATGAGGAAATTAAAGTACAGAGAGTTAAAGAAACTTGTTCAAAATTATGCAGCAAATTCATGGGAGAGTCAGGACTTGAACTAGATTCCTTGGCTCTGGAAGCTTTTCAGAGGCGACATAATGTTTGTACTCACAAGGCTTTAGAGTCCTAGTACCTGATTTATCAATGAGATTGCTAGGGCCTGAATGTGGAGATGACTTGTTCAAGGTCATTTGAATGGGCTACTTAATGGACAGAACTTTACTAAGAACATGATTCCCTATTCCTTAAGGGCTGGCGAAGAGAAGAGGTCATAGTAACACTTCTAAACAAAGATATTTCTCACTGATATAAAATATGGAGTTCAATTTTGGGTATCACCTTTAATGATAGAGACTAAGGGTAATAACATAGTTTTATGCCCATTACTTTTTTGTACCATTTCACAAGTGTGCTATAAAGATGGTGTGTCCATTTGTCTACCCATGTGGGAGATGGAGTTAAGGGTGACTTAGTCCCTTAACCAAGGCTTCCTGACAGTGAATCCATGTGAAAGCTGAGATACAAACTCAAGATGCCCCCACTTGCCCAACAACGCTAGCTCTCCAGACCCACCTCACCCCAGGTCCGCGGCCTCAGCTCTCAATGGCAGCCATTCTGAACTGTACTCAATTCTGTAAAAAGACCACGGATCACCCACACCCAAGTCATGAACTTCTTCCCTCTCCTCTGCTCCTTCCTTCCCCCTCCTCTGCTCCTTCCTTCCCCCTATGTCTCACCAAGTCTCACTCATCCTCACCACCACGTAGATGTCCCTTTCTCCAGGAACTTTACACATCCCCTGGGATCCAGGGTGAGTGCCCCAAGGCTGCTCTCCGAAGGCCCCACACATCCCCACGCCAGCCCCCACATAGCGCAGCTCCCCTGCTAGCACGAACGCTCCAAGACACAAGTTCATGTCTGTTTTGAAAGGCAGCGTGGGGTGTTGGTTAGGGCCTGGCTTCTGGGATCGGCTGGAGGGAACCTTTCCAGATCTGACAATGGAAACCAGGTGTGTGACTGCATCTAAGTTGCAACTGATATAAGCCTCATCTATTAATACAGGTCCTAACAGTCCTCATCTCAGATACATTTGGTAAAGACTAAACTATACAATAATGTAATATAAGATTTCTAGGGGAATGTCAGGCACAGAAGTATTCAGGAAATATTACCGTCACTTCAGTTCCCATGTGTGACACAAAGAGGCCTAAGAGTACATGGGAAATGAAAGAATATATGAGTGAATCAGATCTCAAGTTTCCCTATTTTCTTTCTGCTTTCTGCTTTCTATCTAAATAACACACATTCATTTGTGTTATTTAGATAGAAGTGGGTCCTCTCTATCAACTTCACAAATCATATTTGCAAGGTCTGATGTTCTTAAAGTAAAGCGATTTCTCAAATGAAAATAGGAAGGAAATAACCTATGCTTCCTCCTGATGGAACACTGAGACAGCCGTTTGGATGTGAAAATGTCTCAAACTTCATTTATGCTTCCCTACCCCCAAATGAAATCACCAGTGAGGTTTGAACAAACTGCTTTTGACTTTTTTGCATGATGCCATTGATGAAAACAGTTTCACTGTTTGGCGTGTGAGAGCCAACATAAGCGTGTTTTGGCCCATCTCAAATGGATTTTCCACTTCCTCCCCAGATGCACGAGTCAGCAGCAAGCTGGACTACATCACTGTTTATCCTATCCTGCTATGTCCCTGGGCAAGCACCTCTGAGATCCCCTGGTGTTTTGCTAGGGAATTAATAGTGTCATGAAGACAGAGCTGTGCAGGTTTTCCTGATTCACCGTAAAGGATAACACTTTCCTCCCACCGCATTTCAGCTACTGGATGGTCAGCGAAAGAAATGGAATCAGTTCAACAGCCCAAGATGTTGTTATTAAATTGCAGGAGAGAAAGCGCTACCTCTTTTCCCATCTTGTATACATTTCCACAATTACATTAATGGATGGTATTACATTTTTCCACAACTGAGTAGAAAAATAGTCTTACTAAATTATTGCTTATTCCATGGCACTGTGATGATTATTGAAGACTTACTAGGAGCCAGATAGATTGGCCGTCTCCTTTGATTCTCAGATGTCTGGGGGTAAAATCTCTATCTCCATTATTTTTTTCAAATGAGAAAAATGATTTCAGTGGAGGAGTTCCTATGATTCAGTTGCAGAGAGTCTCAAGCTCATGTCTCTACACTGTGCCCTGGGTTGCCCTGCAGGCTTTCCAATGGAGTGGCTCTACGTTATAAAACACATGCTCAGAATGGAAGAGGAGGGTTAACAGCAAGTGGGAAGGATGTGCCAAGCGTATTGTAATGGTCACCCGCGCAAGCTCAGCAGTCAGGTCACTGGTCATTTAATCCCATTCCCAGGTACCCGAGTAGCTCAGTTGGTTAAGTGACTGCCTTTGGCTCTGGTCATGATCCTGGAGTCCTGGGATCAAGTCCTGCATCGGGCTCCCAGCTCTGCAGGTAGTCTGCTTCTCTCTCTGAGCTTCTCCCCTCTCATGCTCTCTCTCTCTCTCAAATAAATCAATAAAATCTTTTTTAAAAATCCCATTCCCACCATATACAAACCACTATTGTTATTCTGTAACTCACTCTGCCAGGTCTCATTTCACCCCAGCTTTTAGCAACATGTCTACCATATCCATCCACTCTTCATTTAATGTCCTCATGGGCACTGGCTTTTGGTATACACCATTTTATTTAAAATGTCATACTATTTTGAAGGTATCATTACACTCATTTCACAGATGATAAAAAAAAATGAGATCATTGGATGTTAAAGAAATTGTCTAGGGCCCCAGAGCTGGTAAGTGGTGGGGAAAGAATTAAAACTCACGAGAAAAGGCATCTAAAAGCCATCTTCTCTCCATGCTTTCTTGCTAGCAAGCCTGCCTTCACTTCATTTAGCTAATTTAAGCTCTCCTTTCCCTGCGCTGGTCTAGACCTTGAATTTGGAGCAGTCGTTACGGTTGGTCTTTGACTTCCAAAATTCTGGTTTAATATACTCTGCAGGTTGGTACTTCCACACTGTCAAGGACAAACCCAAAGAAGCCTGAAAAGGGCACAGTGGCACCCCACATTTCATTCCTATGAAGGCTCTGGGACCCACGTCTCAGATTATCTTCATTCAGAATGTGGAAACATCAGCAGAAAGGCCTCACTCTTGACACAAGTCAAATCCCGAATGACATATGTGGAACATTAACAGGGCTGACTCTTCAGCTCTGATAGCTTTGGCACACCTTACATCCCTTTGTTGAAATTCTCTTCCCTCACCGGAGAGCTGCATTCCTGGGAACGTCTGCTGTGCGCTTTCCCACTCACCCTAGTGTCATTTAAAGGTGACCGGTACAGTTTTGCTAAGAAAACCTTTTCCTTTATTTGTAATAAATGGTGATTTTACCACTTCTGACTTTAAAATGAGCTTGCTGCCTTCAAATCTTTTAATTATCACAGCCCAGAGGAACCTTACCACCTGGGACCGTGTGGGAAATGCACCATCTCGGGACTCTCCTCAAGAACCTACCGAATCAGAGTCTGCATTTTACCAAGACCCATGGGTGGTCTAGAAGCACATTCAACTTCAAGAAACACTGGACTAAAAAAAATGCCAACTCCTAGCTAAAAAACGGCCTATCAGAGACACATGTAGAGTTGTGTTATTTATATGGATCAGTCTAGCAATGAAAAATCAAACCCTCAAGAGTTTACAATGTCATTATCTCCTAAAATGACACTTTCTCAGGCCATGGTCCCTGTGGTTATGATCACATCAATCTGGAAAGGATTCCTCTAGAGGTATGACCAGCTCAGAAAAAAGGGCTGATGCATGAGTGGCCAGATCATTCCAGTCAGAACAAGGAGAGGTCATCTCTGCTGGAATTCTGTACCTTCCTCCCAGCAAGCAGCATCAAGATACCAGGAGTCTACCCACCTGTCCAGGCCTGGGAGCCTTAGGACAAAACAGAATCATTAAAGAATATGCATAACACTGCCTTCTCTAGCTGTCATCAGTTTGGTAGACAGGCCTAAAGACTTAGTTTAGAGCCACTTGTATTTTGGGACAAAGGTTCCATCCCATCACTGCCTTGTGAGGCGGTAGCTAAGAATAATGTGCTCCTTTGCAGAAACCCCTTAACATCTCCCTTCAAAATTCCAGGGTTCCATGAGCTAAGTATGGTCACTCAAGTGCCAAAACGAAATCATGATCTCTTTCCAAGAATGGCAGCAGGCTGAAAGGGCCCCACTGCTTCAACCTCCCCTGTCTCCATCATCTTTGCCATTTAATTGTGGGAGGCCCAGCCATTTTGAGTTTAGGCTCAGCTATTTTACTTTCTTGGGCAAAGAAATGAGACAGGAGTGAGAGCACACAACACTGAGGCTAGGTTTCAAGAAGCCTTGTGTGTTTCCTTTTGTTCTCTTGCACTTCTGACATCTCTGTGAGAGTACACCTAGCTAAACCTGAAAAAGGAAAATAGACGCATGGAACAGAGCCAGGCTGGTCCAGCCAAGGCCGGCATAATACAACTACCGTTGGCCAACATCCACATGTGAGAAAGCCGGGTCAAGAACGGCAGAGCCACCTAATCCGCCCAGCTGACTTACACTCAAAGGCTTTGCACACTTACTGTGGCGTGCCACTGGGGTTTGTGGTTGTGTGGGACACAGTATGATCACAGCCACAGATAACTGACAGACTAAGGAACCACTTAAGTTATTGACAGAGGCTCCCCTTTTAAGTTTCTTATTTCTACCACATTGCCCCCTGAAAACAGTGACTTCTGTTAAGAATACTCAAGGGCAAGCAAAACAAAGAAACAAATGAAAACTCAATGAGAATGCTCAAAACAGCCAATATCTTGGCATGGGCAGTTGTCTTCATATCTGTGATTTCCCTACTCCATACACGTAACATGCTCCTATCTCCATAAAGGCCACGGAGCCCTTAGCATGCATTACAGTTCATTTCATCTCAGAAACCAGGCACAATGTCTGGTGAAGGGGTCGAACGCGAGCGAGGCGGACTGGCCAGTGTCTTTGCTCCCGAATGCTATGTGCATACTAGAGATGAGCAGCAGATGAGGTCTCCGAGCCACACACTCACACAGCCTATGCCCCCTCCTCGACTGAGCAAGTTGCTGAACCACGAGCTGTGTGTGAGCCTCACTAGACCCCACAGTCCCCCACTAATGGGCATGTTACCTTGCTGCCGCATCTTCATGGTCCGGATCCTTATTGCTTCTCCTCGAACCCGCCCTTCGCAGAAATAGGCGCCATTGATTTTACTAGCCTTTTCTCTCTTCCAAACGACCTTTTTAGCCCATTCTCTGGTCACATCTTGAGTAACTTCCAATGGATCCTGGTGCTGGTTCATTAAGGCTTCAAAGTCCCTTCCTATAGTGATGGGCTCATGGGGGCGCCAGCCAGAGGCGATGCAGGTGAGGGACGTTTCCGAGTCAGACACCAGAGGTAGGGAATTGATCAGGATCAGGTCCATGGCACTGTCCACTGTTCCTGAAAAAGAAAGAAGGTGCGTCATCCATGAGGAAGGTTATTAACATGGCTCCATGGGATACATGGGGGCTTAGAGTCCTGGCTGAAAATAGCTGATGAGCTGTCTTTCTAAAATGCTACTGTTCCATAGGACAAGATCTAAAAGTCTTTACCATGGCATCACCTAGACACCCCTCCTGCCCCACTGCACACCACAGCTGCTGTGGACTCTCAGTTATTCTCCATCCTCCCAAACAAAGCTGTGCATTATAGCTCTACCTACTCCAGTGTCTGTGATAATAGTTAAGTATTCAGCACATGCTTGTGGAGTTAAATTCACAACAATAGCATTATTGTCACTAATTATTAATGAAATTAATTATAATTATTAAACATTAATGAGAATGTGGTACTGCTACCATAAAGTATTCACAAGAACTATACTATATATAGTGTATGCTAACTTTATAGACTCTCATCGTTATCAAAGAATTCCATAGTGAAGGACTGAGTGAGGTCCACGTTTCCTTCTGAGCTTCATTTGCCTCATCTCTAAAATGAGGCTAACAAGGGTGCCTGGGTGGCTCAGTGGGTTAAGCATCTGCCTTTGGCTCAGGTCAGGATCCCAGGGTCCTGGGATCGAGCCCCGTGTCTGGATCCCTGCTCAGCAGCAGAGTCTGCTTTTCCCTCTCCCTTTCCCTGCTCCTGCTCTCTCCCTTGCTCCCACTCTCTTTCAAATAAATAAAATCTTACAAAAATAAAGTTATTTTTAAAAATGAGGATAACAAGACCCATTTTTCAGGATTCTTGTAAAGATTCAATGAGATAAAATACCAAACTTACTAAGCACTGTGTCTTATGGGGTTTACAATGACCATTATTTCAGTTCTCTTAATTCTGTTTCCTGAACACCTAGGCCCAAACCTCAACCATCCCCACATGTGAAAATAAAATCCTATCTGGCCTTCATCATTTTTTCCGTAAATGATGAAGCACATTTTAGAAAAGAAAATGCCTTCTTTTCACGTTCTCTCCCTCCCCTCTCTTCTCTTCTGATTTCCAAAGTTTCTAAGATGAACAAATGAAATCTCTGCTCCTCTCAAGTGTGGAAAACCAGGGATGAAGGGTATTTGTTGGCTCAGGTGATGGCTGATCCCCAAGTCTACACGCAATGACAAGGGGGCTAGAGAGGTCAAGCACGATGGACGACAAGTTCCGTGAAGGACAGAAGCTGTTTTGTTCACACTGACGTATAGAGGAGTACCCTGCCTAGTCCCTGCATGTAGCACTTAGTAAGTATTTATTGAATGGGTGGATGATTGGGTGGATGGATGGATGGATGGATGGACCAATTTTATTCCAGAACTGAATAATGAGTTAAAAGTGAAAGTGTTCCTGAGTCTAAATTGACATCCTTGCCCAAATTTAAAAGGCTGTTTTGAGAAGTACTGAGTTTAAAGAAAGAAAAAGCAAATATTATAATTTTTATAAAATGCCACAAGAAGGTAATCAATGGTTGCTGAGTATCTAGGGCTGACTGGTATTCACCTACCAGATCTTTTTTGAGCCTCTGTTTATGTCAGGCATTATGCCTGCCATGAAGTCCTCATAGAATTTTTTTTTAATGACAATTGCCAGTGTTGGATGGATGCAGTGATGTTTTGAGAAGGACACTATTAGGAGTTACGTTTTTGTCTGATTAACTAAGAAGAATGTCCAAGTCAGATCTTAATGTAAGTGGGAATGAGAGCTATATATTTTTTCTTGTAATGTTAACTCAATATTTGGGACTGAGGGAGGAAATTTGCCTTGAATGGGTTTCCAAACCTGACCCTAAAGCATCTATCTTGCTCCAAGCTTCAATGGTAACTTCATGATCTCCAGAGAAGACTGTGATTAAAAAAAGGGATTGTGATTTAAAAAAAAAAAAAAAGTGCTGTAAGAGAGGATGAGTAAGGAAAACTAGCAGTGGAATTAGGGCCTCCAAAAATAACACTGGAGCCCAGCTCCCCTCCACACGTAGGTCCAGCTGTGCCTTGGAGTGAACACCACCCCGTCTCCCGCATTCACTCATTCCAAGCATGTTCCCAGAGAGAGTCATCAGAGGAAGGAAACACCGTAATTCTTTCAGCTCCGGTTCAATCCAGCCTCATTTCTAGGACCAGGTGAGGGACTTGCCAAAACTAAGGGATTGATTCTGAACTCACTGAACTTGCGCTGGCTCTGGTTTTTGAAGGATGTTAGGAAATAATAGAAAGTGCAGCTGATTTGAAAAGACAGCCACACTTCATCTCTACATGGTTTCTGGGTGCGGACCCGGTTTCTTTTTCCTTTTTTTGCTCCCAGTTCTCTCCCTTTACTTTCAGTGACGGAAAGGGAAATCATGTACTTCTGAGGGTTCAGACTGGACTAGGCTTCCCTCCCCTTACTCAGCATGCCACTTACAGGAAGCCCTCTCCCACCAGTGAGTTGTCTGTCCTTGGTCGTGCCATTTACAGTGAGGTGTCAGAAGGATTTTGTATGTGAGCTACGGAGATGAGAAGAAATCCCTACCAGATTCCTGGGATGGATCTTAAAAATCATCTACTTAGTATTCCTGAAACAAAAGTATGCATTTGTACTTGTCTGTATATGCCTAAAGAAATTCTGGAAGGTGAGATGTGAAACTGAGAACAAGAGTGACCCATTAGGGGAGAGTGGAGTAGCTAGGGGACATGATAAGAGGAAGGTTTTTCACCATATACATATGTACACTGGCTTTTAGAACCATTTGAATAATACCTACACATAAAAATTAAATATATTTAATTTTTTTATTATTTAAAATAGCTATTGGGACGATAAAATAGCTATTGCTCGTCCCTTAAAAAGTTGTATTTGGAAGGGAATCAAGAGTCAGAGGAATCTATGTGTCTCTCATCATTTATCCCTATATCCCAATCTCTTTGGATTGCATCCAAGTAATGCATTTTTCTCTTTGTCTCTTCTTTAGACTAGTAGGAAATGTGATACCATTCCACAATGCTGGGAGAAAGAACATGGGTTTAAAAAGAAAAAAAGAATAAACCCTTTGAGAATAGGGAGAAGAAGAGTAACCACACTTGGCCTCTCAAAGAGAATAAAGGAGCCGGGGCCCTAACGCCATGGGTCCAGCTGTGGCCTGTGGCTTCTTAAAAGTTCAGCCACTGATACTGTGAAAGGTGTGACTGTAGGTACACAGCTGGTGCCACAGAGAAATCTGCTACTGGGGACATGGGCCTCAGAAAAATTGCCAAAAGACGGACTGGGCTCACGTCAGTATCATCTCCTGTTGCCTAATGCCTTTTCCTACATTATAACTCTGTCTTCTCCAAGTCCCACTGGGGACTGGCATAGAGCTCTTTCACCTCAGGCATGGTCTGAAGGGCTCTAGTCAAATCCAGTGCTTAGTTCTTGACACATCTAACATCAAGGCTAAGTTTGCTATAGGAGTAAGTAAGATGCATGTTGAATTTCAGACATCTTTCATACTTTGGGGATATGATTTTTCCTTAGCAAAGACCTTGCAAACAGTTTTTAATATTTGCCTAAAATGTGTCTTATTTATAAAGAAATGCTTTTCATCATGACATGGCATCTGCCAAGTTAACAAATGATTGTCCATCACAGTTGAAGCCCAATATCCTAAAGTGTCACTTTGCTCACTCTGTCATTTGTCTACTATATAACACATCATCTAATCTTTCACAGTAACATTTGCTTATTAAAATGCATTGTGGTACACTCACAATGTTTATTGTTTTTGCCCTTAGATTTTCTTGTATTTAATATTGCTCTGAAGAATGACTCATTAACTAAGACAAAGAAATACTTTTCTTTAAAAATAGTCATTGATGTGGGTGGAGTTAGAGTGTATTATGCTAAGTGAAATAAGCCACTCAGAGAAAGACAAATACCATATGGTCTCACTCATATGTGGAATTTAAGAAACAAAACAGATGAACAGAGGGGAAAGGGGGAAAAAAAGAGGGAAGCAAACCATAAGCGACTCTTAACTATAGAGAACAAACTGAGGGATGATGGAGGGAGGTGGGTGGGGGATGGGCTAAATGGGTGATGGGGTTAAGGAGGGCACTAGTGATGAACACTGGGTGTTATATGTGATGAACACTACATTCTACTCCTGAAGCCAATATTACCCTATATGTTAACTAACTAGAGTTATCTTTTTAAAAAGATTTTATTTATTTAAAAAAAAGATTTTATTTATTTATTCATGAGAGACAGAGAGAAAGAGAGGCAGAGGGAGAAGCCGGCTCCCCACTGAGCAGGGAGCCTGACATGGGACTCGATCCCAGGACCCCAGAATCATGACCTGAACGAAGGCAGCCGCTTAACCATCTGAGCCACCCATCTAGCCCTAATTAGAATTTAAATAAAAATCTGAAACAAACAAAAATAGTCATAGAAAAATAGACACATAGATCAGTGGAACAGAGTAGAAAGGCCAGAAATAAACCCACAATTACGTGGTCAATTAATCTTCAACAGAGGAAGTAAGAATATGCAATGGGAAAACAACAGTCTCTTCAGCAAACGGTGTTGGAAAAACTGGACAGCTACATTCATGAATGAAACGGAACCACTTTGTTACACTGTATACAAAAAGCAATTCAAAATGAATTAAGGACCTTAATGTGAAACCTGAAACCATAAGAATCCAAGAAGAGAGCATAAGCAGTAATTTCTTTGATATCAGCCATAACAGCATCTTTTTAGATATGTCTCCTGAAGCAAGGGAAACAAAAGCAAAGATAAACTATTGGGACTATATTAAAATAAAAAGTTCTGTACAACAAAGGACATAACCAACAAGCTAAAAGACAACTTACTGAATGGGAAACGATATTTGCAAATGACATACCCAATAAAGGATTAGTACCCAAATATATATAAAGGACTTATACAACTCAATACCAATAATAATAATCATAATCCAATTTTAAAATGGACAGAAGACATGAACAGGCATTTCTCCTAAGAAGACCTCCAGATGGCCAACAGATACATGGAAAGATACTCAACATCACTCATTATCAGGGAAATGCAAATCAAAACCGCAATGAGATATCACCTCACATCTGTCAGAATGGCTAAAATCAAAAACTTGTTTTTTAACAAGTGTTGGTAAGGATGTGGAAAAAAGGAACACTTGCACACTGTTGGTGGAAATGTAAACTGGTACAGCCACTGTGGAAAACAGTATGGAGTCTCCTCAAAAAATTTAAAAGAGTATGATTCAGTAACTGCACTACTGGGTATTTACACTAAGAATACAAAAGCACTAAATCAAGGGATATATGCGCCCCGTGTGTATAGCAGCATTATTTACAATAGCCCAATTACAGAAGCAGCACAGATGTCCACTAATAGATGCACAGATAAGGTGTATACACGCACATATACACAATAAGATATTACTCAGCCATAAAGAAGAATGAAATCTTGCCATTCACAATAACATGGATGGAGCTACAGAGCATTAGGCTAAGTGAAATAAGCCAGTTACAGAAAGAAAAATACCATATGATTTCACTCATATGTGGAATTTAAGAAATAAGTGAATAAAGAGGGGAGAAAGAGACAAAGCAAAAAACTGTTTCTTTGCTATGGGGAACAAACAGATGGTTACCAGAGGGGAGATGGGTGGCAGGATGGGTGAAATAGGGTAACGGGGATTAAGAATACACTTAATTTTGTTTTAAAGTTTTACTTATTTATTCGAGAGAGAGTGAGAGTGTACGGGAGCCGGGGGAGGGGCAGAGGGAGAGAAAGAATGTGAAGCAGCCTCTTCACAGAGAGCGGAGCCCAATGTGGGGCTGAATCTCACAACCTTGGGATCGTGACCTGAACTGAGATCAGGAGTCAGACGCTTAACGGACTGAGCCACCCTGGTGACTCAAGAGTACACTTATCTTGAACAGCACCGAGTCATATATGGATTTGCTGAATCACTATATTGTATACCTGAAACTAATATAACACTGTATGTTAACTATGCTGTAATTAAAATATTTTAAATAAAAATATTTTTTAAAGTTATTATAGAAAGGATTGTGGACCTAAACAAACACCCATGTAATAGAAATTAACTGATTTAGAAATTAAAGATGGAGCCATTTTTCAAACTGTATTATTTCAAGGAGTTACTTCTTGTTTTCTAAAATGTTGTTCCAGAAGTTTCTGAGACTGGTGGAGGGGAAATTATCACACATACATGCTCTCAACGAGCTGCTCAGCTTTTATCTGTTTACATTTACACTCATGTAAGCTTTCATTTGGGGAAAAAAATTTGTTTCAATAAAAACACACACAAAATCTCAAAGATCACCACTTTTAACTATTTTTCTGTTTACAGATGAAAAAACTGAAAAGTTAGATATGATTATCAATGAGAATACATTCCAATGCAATACAACAAGCTTATTCCAATTAGCCTGCTGTCCCTCTCTTCCCACATTCAAATTCGAGACTGCTACAGATGGTGAAGTTCTGATTAGCCCCGCTCCCCCCATCTTCAAAGTGCTGGCAGGCTAAGCAGAAAAAGCAGGTTAAATTATTCCATACTGAGGCCATTTATTTGTGCTTCTTAACACCTTAGATTTGTAGTATTGGTAAAGTTTCATTGCTATGTGTCTGGAGTAAGATATCATGTCTTCAGAACAACTGTATGAATGAGTTCTTGGAAATTTGATCTTGACCACATTTAAAACCTTTCCAAGGTGTTCTTGGATGTCTCAGCTTTGTAACAGCCGTAGATATCTTAAACTTCCAAATATTTAAAACATCAATGAACACTATCTTAACCAAAGCATTTCTGGAATGAGGGAGTAGGCAAAGAGTCGAAGAAGCCAAGACAACCCCCAAACTATCCAGGATATTTGGCAGAATAGTTATTTTTTTTTATATACTCTCCAGAAAAGGAAAATAATCTGTAGTTTAAAAACCTGTCATGAAGTCATTTATATGTCCATCCATCTACTAAAAAAATTTCCCAAGTACCTCCCTTGTGCCAGTGACTGTACTCCATCTTAGAGACACAACAATAAATAAAACAGATGATTTCAACCCTCATGTAGCTTCCAGGCAAATGTGAAAGACAGATGTAGGAAACTAGGTACATAAATAAATGTAACCCTGGAACCATGATAAATACTATGAGAGAGAATGACAAGTTCTGATGACTATGGGATAGCATAATGGTGAAGGTAATCAGACTTGGCTGGGGTGGGGGAATGGTTTGTGGATCAGGTAGATTTCCCTCAGGAAGTGACATTTGGCCTGAAGGAGAATTAGGCTTACTCAGGTAAAGCAAAAGAGATATGGGAAGACAGAATACTTTTCCCAGAAAAGGTATACCTTTCCCAGAAAGGGTAACTACAAAGCAGGGTTTAAAGAATGATTAAGTGTTTGATAAGACTCACTTCTAGAATGTTCTTTCTTAAATCTGTGCTAGAGTTGGCATGAGTGTCTTCTTATTGGATCCTAAGAACTACTAGAGCCATTTCTATGTGTCTGTGCTAAAATATTTTTAGTATCTTCTCTGCTTTCTTGCCTCCTCTGAAGAAATCCAGTTCCCAGGCATGCTTCCAACACTTTAATCTCTTTTTGTTCTTCATGATCCTTTTATGTATGTAGTAAGTCTCCGAGGAATAACATTATCCTCAAGGTTCCTTCCAAGAAGGTATTGGGCAATTAACGAGAAGATGCCAAAACGTACAAGACTACAAATAACTAAAGGAAGTTGCTAACTTTTTTATTGTATAATTGGCAGTTTGGAGTTAGAGAAGGACACCCTTGATGTGACTAGGCTGTGCATCTCTAACATCTCACCAGGAGTTGTGCCAAGCCATTTTGCCGAAAGGGCATGCCTGTTTCCCATCCCTGCCTCCCAGCCAAATAGGGTCCTTGTCTGTCTCCTGGATGATATGGCAACCTCTCCCCACCTTAAAACACCAGAAATTTTCCATCCAGGATAAGTAACACATGTTCTTTTTTTTTTTTCTTCCTGAAACATTTATTGGGCATTCACTCATACCAGGCACTGTGCTAGGTGGTGAGAACATAACAGTGAGAAAAACTAAGTCACTTCCCACCTCTTGAGGTTATAGTACCTCCTGAGATATGATAACTTAAATTAAAATAGATATAAATTCATACATTGAGCAAATAACGAATATTCTAACTTTACAAATAATTGTTTAGTGACATCATTTTATTCTACCTCAAGAGTACAAGGTTGTCTGCCTAATTGCAATTTCAGCATCATTCCTATCAATTTCTTTTTGAGAGTAACACATGTTCTAGTTAGAATTAGCAACAGTCAGTTGGCAGGAAACTGTTTATTTCCAGGGAATAGGCAGAACGTCCACACAGTGAGACTTTACTGAGTATAAAGCACACATGTGCACTTACTTACAAACTCTGTTCCACATCGTGGGGGGGGGGGCGGTGGTAGCATGGTACCATCGCATCAAGGCTTGTTTAAACTGAAGGAGACTTGAGAGACTGCCTGAAGCAAGACTCACAATGTTTAAAAAGTAAACTGAGGCCTTTAGACAAGAGACTCATCAGTGGTCACATGAAAGGCAATGATCAAGCCAGTCCCCAAATGCTGATTTCTCTCCAGGGCCCTTTCTGTCACCAGGGATAGGAGTATAACTGGGCAGATCTTTAATGTGAGCGAATTTGGAATGTTTACAAATCTGGCAGAATGGTACATGGAGAATCCTGGAGCTTGGTAGAAGCTGGGGCAAGGGAGGAAAGACCTGGAAGAGAGGCAGCCAAAAATCTGGAAAGGATACAGGACAGAAAGATTGGGAATACCCAGAAATGAAGTTTGCCCACCTCGCAAATACTCCCAAATCTTACAATGCTGCCTTACAATCTTTCCTGCCCACTTCACCCTGAGAGAAGACTGCTCTCTAATTGGATCGCGTTCATTTGTGCCAGGACATGTATCGGGTCTCAGAGGAATCCACACTTGGTGCCAGGCCACCAATTCTTTCTGGGCTCTTCTCCCAATTCAAACATCTGCCAAGTGCCCCTCTACCCTTACGCTGCCCAAATGTGTGTGTGTCTACTTCTACAACCTAATGTCTTTATCTTCCAAGACAACTCTAATGCCTCATGCCCTGATATCCAGCTCCTGATAAAAAAGCCAATTTGACTGATTTGCTTGCACAAAAAAGAGAATAATCAAGAATAGCCTAAAGTGACCACCCACTGAGAACTATTAGAAGAGCAAACAAAAGAAATGAGTCTGTAATGGAAAAAGTTCAGAATCATAATAGTCACTAGGAAGAAGGTGACAAAAGAGGAAGGTAGCCTTGCCAGCAGGCCTCAAATTATACCCTGTAGGGACAAAGCTAGCACTCCTTATCATATACTACTCAATAGGTACTGTGCTGGGTGTTTTACAAACACTGTACCCCTGAATTCTTATAATAATAGTGAAGAAAGGTATTTATATTCCATTTTATAGGTTTACTGACACCAACTCTTTTTGGGTTCCTGGACTCAATTCCAGTGTGCAGGGAGGAGATCCCCAATATCCCATACCAAACAATTCTTGGACACCAGCAAGTGTCTGAGAATTCCAACCAATTTTGAGAGTATGTACTTAGACACAGCATCAGATTCCCCAGAGTAAGGGCTCTGTCTTGTAAGACAGCCCACTACCCACCCTCTACCCTGTTTTGGACGCCAGTCACAAGTCCAGGCTGTTATCTGTGCTTCTCCACTGGTCTAAGATTGGAGATTCCCAAACCCTCTTCCTTGGACTTCAGATGCCAGCTGCAAGTGCAGGCTGCTCCCTGTACTTCAGACTGACCGACTATAAAGCAGAGGTTCCCAGGACCTCCTCTTAGGAGGTTTGCTAGAGTAACTTCTTTTATTTTGCTAGAGGGACTCAAAGAACTCAGAGAAATAGATTGCCAGTTAATTAAAGATATGATAAAGGATCCAAATCAACAGCCAGGTGAAGGGGTACTGAGGGCAAGGTATGGGGGGAGGTCTGGGAGCTTCCATGCCCTCTCCAGGAGCACCACGGTCCCTGAATCCCCAGCTCCGTTCTCACCAACCTGGAAGCTCTGAGTCCAGTTCTTTTGGGTTTTTATGGAGGCTTCAGTTTGACTCATCACTAAGTCATTGGCCATTGGCTGATTCAACCGCTAGCTCCTCACCCTTCCCCAGAGGGTAGGGAGTAAAACTTCAAGTTCCAGCCTCTAATGGAAAAAAAACACTATTACATATGAAACTTAAAGTGTTAATACATATAATATACAAATAAATTAGTGTTGGGTGCCTGGGTGGTCCAGTCGGTTGAACATCTGCCTTCAGCTCAGGTCATAATCCCAGGACCTGGGATCCAGTCCCGTACCCTGTCCTTGTTCAGTGGGGAATCTGCACCTCCTTCTCCCTCTGCCCCATCCTGCTGCTGATGTGCACTCTCTCTCTCAAATAAATAAATAAAATCTTAGAGAAAATAAATCAGTGTTAATTCACAGATGAAGAAATACAAATAGCCAACTAGTAGGTTGAAGAAAAAATGGTTGCAATATTTTATATTTTCTTGGAAATGCACTTATAGGACATGCTTGCAATATCTACAGTAATTATAAAGCTACATAAAAGCTAACCCTAATTTATCACTTACTACATGACAAGTGCTGCTTCAAGTGTATTACACATAATCATCATCACTGTAACTCTCTTTGTTTTACAAAAAAGGAGACTAAGGCAAAGGGAGCACTTAAGCACATGGTCAGTGTCACAAAGGTAATTAGTGGTAGAATTGAGATTCAAATTTAAGCAGACTGGCTTCAAAACCTATTAACAATTAAACTATACTCATATTACACCATTTTACATAAAAAATGTATCTTTCAACTATTCAGTGACAATAGGTCTTTTCAAGAAATAGTGTTGGAACAATTGGACATCCATATACAAAAATAACTGAGCCCTGGAAAAAAAACAAACCCCAACCTTAAAAATTAACTGAAAATGAATCCTATAAAATGGTAAAATATGGAGATATGGAAGAAAAATCTTCATGATGTTGGGATTAGGCTGTGAGTTGTTAGCTAGGACACCAAAAGTGTGATCCATATGGAGGTAAGTGAACAAATTATATTTTATCAACATTGAAAACTTTGGTCTATAAACAACGATGTTAAAAGTAAGAAGACAAACTACAGACTGGGAGAGGATATTTGCAAGTCACATACCTGACAAATAACTTGTACCCAGAAGGTATCAAAAACTCTCAAAACTCAACAGTTAAAAAAAAAATTCATTTTTCGTAATGGGCAAAAGACTTGAGACATTTCACTGAAGATGACATATGGATGGCAAAAAAGCATGCAGAAAGATATCCCATTTCATTAGTCATTAGGGAAATGCTCATTAAAACTATGAGATATTAAAATCATAAATTAAATTATAAAAAATGAGATATTGCTATACACCTCTCAGAATGGCTAAAAACAAAACTATCAATCAAAAAATGCTGATTAAGGGACGCCTGGGTGGCTCAGTTGGTTAAGCGGCTGCCTTCGGCTCAGGTCATGATCCCGGCATCCTGGGATCGAGTCCCACATTGGGCTCCTTGCTCGGCAGGGAGCCTGCTTCTCCCTCTCCCTCTGCCTCTGCCTGTGCTCTCTCTCTCTCTCTCTAACAAATAAATAAATAAAATCTTTAAAAAAAAAAATCTTTAAAAAAAAAAAATGCTGATTAAGTGCACTAAGTGCACTAAGAAAGCACAACAGCTGTACCTCTCATTCATTGCTGGGTGTAACACAAAATGAATGGGTCAATCACTGTGAAAATGCTTCCACATTTTTTTCATAAAGGCAAACTTATATTCATCATATCACCCAGTGAGGCTACTCCTGGTATTTACTAAAGAGAAATGGAAATTTTTGTTTCTGCAACGAATGTTTATAGCAACTCTATTTATTTATAATCACTCAAAACTGAAAATATCCAAATCACCTTCAGTAGATGAAGTTATCAACATCCACACAATGGAACATTACTCAACAACAGAAAGGAACAAACTGTTGATCCTTGCAACAACATGGTATTATGTTGAGTAAAGGAAGGCAATATCAGAAGGCTACATACTGTATGGCTGCATTTATATGACATTCTGGAAAAGGAAAGCCTTTTATGGCTGAAGAGCAAATGAGTGGTTGCCCGGGATTAGGAGTGGGAGAGATCGGGCTATAAAGTGTCAGTCCAGTAGGACTTCTGAGATGATGGAATGGTTCTGATTGTGATGACAGTTGTACAAATTTCTAGAACATTAAAACTCATAGGGCTGCACACACACACACACAATTATGCTGTATATTAATTTTTAAATTACAATAAAAATGTATCTTCCATAATTACTGGTAAAAATATGCAAAGACATGACAAGGATATTCATCACAGCCTATGGCCAAAAATTGGAAACACCATGAAATTCATGAATAGGAACATGGCTAAATAAATGATGATACTTACAGAGAATGGAATATTAGAAGTTTGCATGGATTTACGCCCCTGATACATTAAGAAAACAAAATGTAAAAAATAAATAAAAATAATTAAAATAAAGACACAGGGACACCTGAGTGGCTCAGTTGGTTAAGCGGCTGCCTTCGGCTCAGGTCATGATCCCAGCATCCTGGGATCGAGTCCCACATCGGGCTCCTGGCTCAGTGGGGAGCCTGCTTCTCCCTCTGCCTCTGCCTGCCACTCTGTCTGCCTGTGCTTGCTCCTGTGCTCTCTCTCTGTCTGACAAATAAATAAATAATAAAAAATAAATAAAAATAAAAAATAAAATAAAGACACAGAACCATATGTGTGATCTCATCTTTGCCAAACAGAGAAAACCCTAGAAGTCATACACTGATTTAGTAACAGTGGTACCTCTAGATAATGAAATTGTCAGGCTGAGAAATTAAGGGTGGAGTGAGAAAGAAGGGAGATGTTCACTTACTGTGTTCAGTATCTGTTCAAGATGTTCACTTCCGGTTGCTGGGGGGAGGGGTGTCAGGAGAGGATTGTTGGGTTATGGACATTGGGGAGGGTATGTGCTATGGTGAGTGCTGTGAAGTGTGTAAACCTGGCGATTCACAGACCTGTACCCCTGGGGCTAATAATACATTATATGTTAATAAAAAAATTTTTTTAAGATGTTCACTTATTATTCATATAGTGTTTTATTTTTTTGTAATTTTAAAATATTTTTATTTACAGAAAAGCATACACAACTAATCAATCTAATAGCAGTGTTCTAATTAGTAACTGAGATGTCTGTTTCCATCCTTAGACTCTGAGCTCCCTGAAGAAAAGAACTGCTTTGCTCACTCTCGACTCTCCAGCATTGAGCACTATGTTTGACAGATAGCTTGTATTCTCAGCATGTTTAAGTTGAACTGGAAGAATTCCACAATAATTGAAAGTAATACATCTTAAACCCAGGTGACTATTTTGTGAATTACTAATTGCCTGGCACCATCAACCGGATAGCGGAGTAGTTAAAATCTTTGGTCTTGACATCTTGTCTTACTTTACTCAACCATGAAATGGGAGAATGAAATTTCAATCACTGACTTCTGTGTCAAGGACAATTTGTATCAACCTGCCACAAAGCCAATTTGATCACTGAATTTCTCACAACTCATGGTCTGCGTTAGCCTTGGGGGACAGTTGGGTTTTTTGTTGTTTTTTGTTTTTGTTTTTTTAAGTCATCTTGGAACTAAAGCACCAAAGGAAGAACTGCTACAGAAGGAAGGACTGCTAAAGGCTTTCTGTCCTGCTGAGTGCCTACCCTCCCACACACTTCAAACCCACAAGAGCAGGAAACAGGCCGGTCCTGAGCTAATGAAGATTCTCTTTGTTTCCTTCAAAAGCACTTTGATTCTTGTCTCCTTTCTTACAGGACTGACCTTAACAGGAAACCAATTCTCTGCACGTGCAAATGATTCTAGAAAAGCAGTCTCACAACCAGGTTGGTGACACAGTGGCAACTCTGGGGGGCACCGGGGGCCACTCGAAGATAACACAAGCAGTCGCTCCATGGGCCTTTGCTAGTCTCAGGGAAATCACTCACCTAACCCAGTAGCCCCCCACTGTGTTTGTCCCTGGGCCAGAGCACCTGCTCTGACATTTTCTTCATCGTTTTTATAAAAGCGAGTCTGTGTACCGTCTATATGTCTATATACTTCTCTACTCTTTAAACAGGACAATAGGTCTGCCTCCTAGAAGCATTGACCTCACCAATGGGGTCATGATCCTAACTCATAGTGAAAAAAAATAGCCTTGCATCGTTTAGTTTAGAAATACCTTTATGACAATTCTGGAATCTGTTGTCTTCTGTGCCTTACATGAATTACTTCTGTGAATGGAAGTCTCCTATTTCTGGAAGCAAAGCAGCTTGCCTGGTCACATACCCTCCTCTTCATTAAAAAAGAAAAGAAATCCTTTGTACTTCCAAATTACAGACACGTTTGTCAAGTGGAATACCAACTCAACTTTCTGTCTGGTTTTCCCTGATCTCACGGCAGCCTGAATGTCTCAGGGGGTGTTAGTCTGTGGTCTTCCTAAGAGAAGCCCTGGAGGCCACGGTTTGTGTAATCCCTGAGGGCTCTGCCAGGCCCCACACATTTATTCCAATGACAATGACATCATTTCAAACATGTCAGCAGTTCCTCCCAAGGACTCAACTTTGGAATTTCTTGGCACGAGCCACACTCCATGCCATACATATGGCCCTCCTCCAGGGCTTTTATGCCCACATTCAACCAGTAACTGTTGCTCGGCCCACAAGCTAGGATAATGCTCTCACATAACACTGGGAAGCGTCCCAGGTGCCATAGGGCAGGGGCCGTGTCTTAGGGACTGCACAGATGTGGTAGCTAATGGGTATGGCAGTGTGAGAGGCTGTGATCCTACAGACAGCTGCTGCTGGGCAGTTAATCACTGCAATGGTTTAGAAGAATGATTCCTTTATCTTCCCAATTAGACAAGGTGGGATGTACTTAGATTGTTCTGGCAGCAAGGAGACAGAGCCCATCTGTGCAGTCACTTGAGGGGAAGCAGCCCCAAAACATGAAAGCCAGAGAAGCATCTCATGAAATGTCCGAGTCAGATACTCTGGGCATAGAAAGGCTGGGTCCATTTTTAAGTCAAATTTAGTTCACAAATGTGAAGGTCACAGTGTAAGAGTCTCAATTACTAGGGCCAGGCTTTTCCTCAGTTCTATTTTGACAAGATGTGCCTGCAGCAGCCACTCTCCTACCTCCTCCTTGCCCCCCTCCCCCACCCCAGCGGGTCCATGGAGGCCCTGTGTTCCACCGGGTTCTGCTGGTAGGAAGCCACAGAAGGAGACTGGAGGCTGGAAGGAGCGTGTGGTCAGGGCATCTGTTCTCCCAGCATCCCCTGTGCTGAGCCATCTACAGAAGCCATGGCTCTGGTGGACTGTCCCCTGTTGCCACTGCTCTATCTGGGTTCAGTAACTACTCCTTTCCCTCGTGCCTTCAGGTCTATGCTCATTTCAAACAACTCTCATTTTTTTGTGCTGATGTCTGATAACTAAAACAGATAAAACCATGCTTCCTGTGGCTTGGCAGGGAAATCGGAGCCCAGCATTCGTCCCTACTCCCCCCACCTTGAAGCAGTGGGCCGGGGGGGGGGGGCGGGGAGCGCCTCTCTAGAGCTACTTGTTTAAGCATTTGCAAATCAGTGTGAAGTATTTGCTAGTTTGGTGTTGCAATAGCATTGTGTCAATTACACGTGAACAATTTCTAAAACTGCTAGTAATACAATAGCCACCACTTATCAAGCACCTACTATCATTCAGAACCTTAAGTGCATTGTCTTACATAATTCTCACAACAACCTGTCAGTCATTTATATTTCCCGTACATCAGTGGTGACTGAGCCAAGCAACCCATGACTAAGGGGGATCTCAAATGGAAAACACCCACAATAGAGTTAGAATTTTAACTCTTCCTTTTCCCTGAGGGAGAGCTTGGCACAGGAGGTTCTCCTTGTGCACTGGTTCAGTACCCATACACCTTTGTACCAGGTCATCCCAGTAGAGGTAGGGGAGTACTCTGTGAGTAACACCAGCCATCCAAAAGAGCAGGTTTCCCTTGGATCTCATTTCCCATTCACCCTTCTTGCCCAAGCTCAGCAAGTGGCTGTGACCTTAGCCCCGAGATTATGGCCTGAGCAGTGTTATGGAGGACCCCATTTCTGTGTTTTTTAAGTCATCTTGGAACTAAAGCACCGAAGGAAGAACTGCTACAGAAGGAAGGACTGCTAAGGGCTTTCTGTCCTGCTGCATGCCTACCCTCCCACACTTCAAATCTACATGAGCACTGATCTCACCAACTCCCAAGGCTTCAGTTACCACTCATGCCAAATCGGGGTCTCCAGTTCCAACTTCTTCCCAGCTACAAACACACGTTATGAAAATGCCTACGGTCCCCTCGACGGGCATCTCAAATGTAATAGGACTATAACAAACTCAGCATCTTCTCTTGCCTTAACCTTTCCTCTCCTACAGTCTCTTAAGCCTCCAGCTTTCCTAACAGATGACTGAAAACTCCATGTTATTGTTGAACGAGTCTCTTTCCCCCACTGTTTTTAGCCAATCATCGTGTTCTGCACATTCTAGCTTGACTCTGTCTCTCACATTCAACCCCTTTTCATGCCTTCATTCTTTCTCACTTAAACTACTTTGGATTTATAGTGACCGTGGTCTCTATAGTCCCAGCCTTTGCAGCTTTTCCTCTCTGGTCACTGCTAACATGGTTATTTCTGCTAAGGACACCCTTCCCTATGTATATTTATTTGCTCAAGTCCAGGCTCTTTTGAGACTCAGTTCAAATCTCTAAGGTAATAGGAATTTCTCTTCCATTTTGCAAAGCTCAAGAAAGTTCAAATGTGCAGACTGTCATAACTGATAATTCAAACCCACTATACCTATTTTTTGAATTAGAGAATACAGAGGAATTTAAGATAGTTAATGTGAGATATTAAATAACATCATAAATTAGAAATAGAGCCTATTAATACTAAGTACTAAAGTCTGAATCTCAGATTTATTTTTGTTTTCTTTCAATCTTTTTTTCCAAGATTTTATTTATTTGACAGAGAGAGCAAGAGAGGGAAGGCAAGAAGAGGAGTGGGAGAGGGAAAAGCAGGCTTCCTGCTGAGCAGAGAGCCCAATGCAGGGCTCAATCCCAGGACTCCAGGATCATGACCTGAGCTGAAGGCAGATGCTTAACAACTGAGTCCCCCAGAAGTCCCTTGTTTCAATCATTTTATTTTTTTCATCATGATATGTGTACTCTTTAATCCCCCTCACCTATTTTCCCCATGCTTCCACCCACCACCCCTTTGGTAACTATCAGTTTACTCTCTGTAGTCAAGAGTTTGTTTGGAGTCTCTGGGTGGCTCTGTTGGTTAAGCTTCCTACTCTTATTTTTTGGCTCAGGCCTTGATCTTAGGGTCATGAGATCAAGTCCTCCATCGGGTTCTATGCTCAGTAGGGAGTCTGCTTGAGATTCTCTCCCTTCCCCAGCTCATGTTCTTTCTCTCTCTTCCTTTCTCTTTCTCTCCTTCTCTCTAGAATAAATAATCTTTTTTGTTTTAAGAGTTTGTTTCTTGGTTTGTCTCTCTCTTTTCTTCTTTCCTAAGCTCATTTCTTTTATTTTTTTTAAGATTTTATTTATTTATTTGAGAGACAGCACGAGCAGGGGGGAGGGGAGAGGGAGAAGGAGAAGCAGATTCCAAAGAGCAAGGAGCCCAATGTGGGACTAAATTTTGGGACCCTGGGATCATGACCTAAGCCAAAGGCAGACTCTTAACCAACTGACCCACTCAAGCACCCCTCATTTGTTTTGTTTGTTAAATTCCACATATGAGTGAAACCATATGGTATTTGTCTTTCTCTGACTTATTTCGCTTAGCATAATACACTTTAGCTCCATGCAAGTCATTGCAGATGGCAAGATTTCATTCTTTGTGATGACTGAGTAATATTCCATTGTGTGTATACACCACCTCTTCTTTATCCATTCATCCATCAACAAACACTTGAGCTGAGGATCTCAGATTTAAAGTGTCATCTGACTAGCACCTTTAGTGTAGCTTCTTTTAATTTTTCCCTAAAGATAAAACAAAGAATGAGGAATTGTTTCTACAGTGATCAGCCTATTATCTGCATCTAACAACCACAAAGGCCAATAAAATTGAACTGAAAAATGTATTTGTTTAAATTATTAAAATACTTTTAATATCAAAAGTATCTCTTAAAATTGAAAATGTATAACTTGATCTCAAATTCTATATTATGTAAGCAAAGATTTAGAAGGGAGAATGAAGGATGGGATGAAGTTTAAATGTGATGAGTTCCTCATTGATATGCAGATGTTCAAGATATGGGTTCATTATTTCCTATTATAAATAGAGAAGTATAAGTTAAAGAATGTTTTTGACAAAGTTAGAGTAACCACTAATGAAATTAAAAAACAGGATGTATATATCAAAAAATGACTAGAGAAGATTAATGTAAACAAAATATAAGTCAAATAAGCAAAGGACAGGGAAAAAAAAAAACCTAAAAGGAAACATTAGGGAAGTATAAAAAACAGACATAAAACAGGAGGTTAGAAGTTAAAATTAAACATATTATGATTTAAAGTGTTTACAATTACCTATGGACAAATACTCTCAGAAAAAATTTAAATATTACTTAATTAAAATTAATTTAAAAATTAAAATCTTCCTAGATGATCCTTATAGGAGACTCACTTAAACTCAATCTTTTTTTTTTTTAAGATTTTATTTATTTATTTGACAGACAGATTACAAGTAGGCAGAGAGGCAGGCAGAGAGAGAGGGGGAAGCAGGTTCCCTGCTGAGCAGAGAACCTGATGCAGGGCTCGATCCCAGGACCCCGGGACCATGACCTGAGCCAAAGGCAGAGGCTTTAACCCACTGAGCCACCCAGGTGCCCCCAAACTCACACAATCTTAAAAATAGAGAGATGATCAAGAAATGACAAGAAAAAAGAATAAAAAAGAAAGAAAAAAGAAACCAAAGGTAATAATATTAGTTTCAGACAAAGGGGAATTCAAGACAGAAGGCATGAAATGGAAATGAAATATATTATGTTGATGGAAAATGAAGTCCACAATAAAAACATAGTGGTCATGAATTGCTGTGCTCTAAATCATATAGAGTCAAATATATAAAGAAAAAAAGTAAAAGCAAAAAGAATGTGAGTAAAGTACAATCGTTTTGGGGGACAGCATCACATCTCTCTCAAATGTGGACTGATGTAAACTAAAGATCAAACATATGATTATTATAAATTATACACACACACACACACACACACACATATGTATCTTTCAGGTATCTATAATTCTATACCTTAAAACAAGGAATTCAGGTTCTTTTTCCCCCAATCATCCAAACAGTATTTACCAACATTGAGTACACTCAAAGGAGCAACACATTTAGTAAGATCAGCATGTAAGGTCAAACTGTATATAGACAAAATTACTTTTGACAATCCTTTAACTCATCCAGAAAGATAATGTAGAAGTGTGTCATTAATCCACAAATGTAACACGTAGGTTTTCCTCCAGCACCGGAACAGATCACTGCTGCTTTGGATGAGAACCAGATAAAGGAGCTGATTGGTATTCAGGAACCAGGTGACACAAAAAGTACGTACCTCCACACACACAGCTCACAACCAGAGCATGGGAAGCAGCTGAACAGAGACCAAGCTCAGTGGAAGAGGGAGGGCATGTGAAATTATCTGCACCATTTTATATTTGTATGTTGTTTAGACCAAGCATATCTAGTTGCATTTGCTTAATTTCCATTTGGTTTGGCTCAGAAGTAATATTCAAAATATTTAACAACCTGGGCCAACCAAATTAAAATGCACATTGATTTGAGTGCCAGAAAATGTTCTGAAAGACTCTGATAGGCCAGACATTACCCTTTAGCTGCTGGATGGTTGGGAAGTCTACAGGGACTAGGCAGCCAAGGTGACAGGACAGGGGACCTTTAGGAGGAACAGGACAGGGGACCTTTAGGAGACCTTTAGGAGGAACATTTACCAGAGAGCACAGAATTATTTCACTCTTTTAACAATCAGTACAGATGAACTAGTACAAAACAGTGGAATGGCAGCCCTGCCGTAACTGTTGTGTGCGTACACACACACACACACACACTCAACTCAGTGAAGTCCAACAAAGACAAACCACCCATGCAATATTCTCCAAACACAACCTAATGATTCCATACACAGCATAATAAATCGAGTTTAACGATCTATCAATGAACAAGTGAAAACAACCCAACTCTTCCCAACTCTTCAAAATCATAAAACCGTCTTCTAAATAATTTTCAGAAAAGACCATAACTAAAAAGACAAGATTTCTAAAAAATAAAGGATAATCTTCTTACTTTCAAAACTACACGAGTCCAAAACTGCTTTCAGAGACAAATGTATAGCTTTAAATATTTTGCTTATTAATGAATATAAATAAACCAAGAACTCTACTCAGGAAACATGTGTAAAAGAACTAATAAGACATTTAAAAGGCAGGGAGAAGGGCTCCTGGGTGGCTCAGTTGGTTGAGCGTCTGACTTCATTTTGGCCCAGATCATGATCTCAGGGTCCTGGTCTGACCAGGTCCATGATCTCAATTTCCAGCCTGTGTTTGCTCTGTTCTGAGTGTGGTGCTTCTGTCTCCCTTTACCCTCCCAACTCACACACACTCGTTCTCTCTCTCTCTAAATAGGTAATAAAATAAAAGTCTTTAAAAATTAAGGCAGGGAAAAAGAAAAAATAAAGCTAAATACAAATATTAATAAACTTAAAAATAGAAAAAAGAAGAATTCCAAGAGGTTGTTTGTGGTGTGGATGGAACTCACAACAGCAAGTCACTGAAATCTATTCAAAACCACATTGAGATACCACCTTACACCAGCTAGAATGGGCAAAATTAACAAGACAGTAAACAGGTGTTGGAGAGGATGTGGAGAAAGGGGAACCCTCTCACACTGTTGGTGGGAATGCAAGCTGGTGCAACCACTTTGGAAAACAGTGTGGATATTCCTTAAGAAATTAAAAATAGAGCTACCCTCTGACCCTGCAATTGCAACTGGGTATTTACCCCAAAGATACTGATATAGTGAAAAGAAGGGCCATCTGTATACTAATGTTCATAGCAGCAATGGCCGCAGTTGCCAAACTGGAAACAGTCAAGACGCCCTTCAACAGACAAATGGATAAAGAAGTTATGGTCCATATATACAATGGAGTATGATGCCTCCATCAGAAAGGATGAATACTCAACTTTTGTATCAACATGGACGGGACTGGAGGAGATTATGCTGAGTGAAATAAGTCAAGTAGAGAAAGTCAATCATCATATGGCTTCACTTACTTGTGGAGCATAAGGAATAACATGAAGGACATTGGGAGATGGAGAGGAGAAAGGAGTTGGGGGAAGTCGGAGGGGGAGACGAACCATGAGAGACTGTGGACTCTGAGAAACAAACTGAGGGTTTTAGAGGGGAGGGGGGTGGGGTTGGGTGAGCCTGGTGGTGGGTATTAAGGAGGGCACGTATTGCATGGAGCACTGAGTATGGTACATAAACAATGAATCTTGGAACACTGAAAAAATAAAGTTTAAATTTAAAAAAAGATAAGATGACAACCCCCCCCCAAAAAACCCCAAAATTGTCAATGAAACACAAGGCAAAATAGCTTGTGAAAAGATGTTTTAAATCACGAGAAAATCTCATGTATAATTCTCAACTATAGATTTGAAAAACATATATTCAGTGATTTTTTTATTAGGAAATATAGATCCTTATAGTTAAACTCGAAAAATACAAAGCCTGAATTAGCTCATCAAAAATTCACAGGGCATGCTGGCTAACTGAACATAATAATAAAAAAAAAAAAGAATTCACAGGGCCAACCGATTTTGTTTATGAGTTCATTCAATACAACAACGTGTTTAAAAAAAATAGAAATCTACCAATTCCTTTAAGGTAGTATAATCCTGTTATCTAACCTCAAATAAATAGCTGACAAGTGAAAACTACTCCTTATCTCACTTATGAAAAAGCAAAAATCCCAAATAAAATATTAGCAAATCACTTCAGCCCTTTATTAAAGGATTCATTTTCTGTAAATATGTCTATGGATTCCCAGCAGGCAAAAAAGGCGTTGTAGATCACATCTGTATTAATAGCTCAATATAAAATGTGTAGAAACTATCTATGAATCTTTACTGAAAGATAAAAAAAGCTCTAAAGACATGGAGAAATGTTCTGTGTTCTAAAGTGGAAAGATAACTCTGCCTAAACTAACTCATAAATTTAAGATAATCCCACTGGGTGGCACAAAAGGAAAGAGGAGAAAAAAAGAGAGGTTCTGAGCAGTACCACCGGCAGCTCAAGGGCTTCAGGAAGCAGGTGTGTCTGCGTAGCCACAGGATTAACCCCACCTCTGGTTCAACTCAAGTGTGTTATAACCACAAATGCATCATCTGTGTTTTGAACAATTGTTGCCTTTTTAAAAATTTTTAATTGAGGTAAAAGCCTGAGCTGCGTGTCTAGCTTGACACCAAGTTGAACAGAGACTGGAGCAGCAGGTCGGAGTGAGGGAGGGGTGCATGAATTAAAGGAAGACTGAAGCCAAACTTAGTGTAGGAGGGAACCCTGGGAATGGGAGAGCCCTGGGAATTCACAGGGGAAACCTGGTAGGAGGCATGTGAATTCCATAGGGAGGGATATAAAATTCAATCTTATCTGGAAAATGTTAACAGTGGCTATCTCTGGATGGTGGTAGTAGACACACAGAATAAAAGATAAACATTTTTTTAAATGAAGTCATTGGAAGGAAAGCAAAGGGCTTGTGCTCTGCATGCTAAATCTTGGATTTACAGTCCTGCCTCTCCCTGTGGCCATGGGTCTGCCAGGCCTATCTCAAAACTGATCCCGACGCAGTGAAGGGCCAGGGTCGTAAGCCTGGCTGAGAATCGGAGTCATGCAGTTCCCAGTCAGAGCCCCAGGGATCCAGCGGCCGGTGTTTGAGTCCCAGATCTGCCAAACACTAGTCATGTAACACGGACCCATCCTCGAATGACTGAGCTTTCTGCGCCTTCGCGGCGTCATTGTAAAATGGACGGGAGGATCCTGACCGCTTAGCATTTTCCTGAGAATGGATAAATGTGTAGGTCTACATCATATAGAACAATTTTTATATATTCTATGATGTGTTAAGAGGGCGTGACAAAGAGTATAATAGTCAATAAACAGTGATGATGAGGAGGGCGATGAGGACCTCAGGATTCCCTAAAGCTGTGAGACCGATGAAGAGAAAATAGGGTCTGCTGTTCTGCAAAATAGGCACAACTCCACCTTCTTGAGGGGTGATCCTGCCTGCAGACACCATCACAGGGAAAAGCTCAAGTTTATGGTAACGTTTTTATCTTACACCCAGAGAAAACAGGGTCCAGAGAGTGAGCTATCAAATACCATCCCGTATAATAACGGCGCACTAGGACAAGGATTTTTTTTTTTTTTTTTAAGATTTTATTTATTTGAGAGAGAGAGCATGAGAGGAGAGAGGTCAGAGGGAGAAGCAGACTCCCTGCCAAGCAGGGAGCCCGATGTGGGACTCGATCCCAGGACTCCAGGATCATGACCTGAGCCACCCAGGCACCCCGACAAGGATCCTTTTTAAAATTTATTTCGCACCTTTTTGCTCTTTTCCAGGTAGGTAACAGCTCAGAGAAGCAACACAAACAGAGGCAAGAAATGAGTCTCCCTCAGCCTTTCAGCTTCTGAAAATTCAGAACTACGTTCGTTCTACATCCTGGCTTCCTGGGCTGTGTTGCTCAAGCCTCCAATCCTTTAATGGGTTGGATCTTCAAATGGACTTAACTTCTAGTAGGGGCCATGAAGATTTAATCTATGGTTTCTCTAATGATGAAATTCGACTCTAAGAATGACTAAGTCTAAGGTCACCACTGGAAAACCAGACTTACCATCTGCTCTAGGAATGTAAGTCCCAAAATCCCTGGATTCCAAATTTTCAAAGAGGACTCATCAGCCAGAGCCTAGGTTTCAAAAAGAATTTCTGATAGTCCTAAGCTTGGTTCCTAAAGGAGTTCAAAACTAGATCAAATTGACTTTAGTTCTTTGATTGTATGATGTAAAATGTATTCAAAGGAAGATTTTTTTTTGCTCTATTATGTTTGCTTGAAATTAAAATTTGATTGCTGAGGTCTGAGTGGTTAATTTCAAAATTTTAATGTGTGAAAGTGATCAACACTCAAATGTCAATTTAAAAGAGAATACCTGTACATATTCAATAGATTTCCAAAAGATTTATTCAACTTCAGGTTTGTTGGCAGTAAATCTCACAGAATAAATGAGATGGTGTTAACTCCTAATTCAAGTATATAAAATATTAATATCCATACAGTAACAGTTCATCCAGCCAAAATTCTGCTTTTTTATTTTTTTTTTTGCAAACAACTTTCCCATAACACTAAGATCAGTGTTAGCAAGCTCATGGCTTAAAAATACATCCCCTTTATTCCTAGAAGAGTCTCTCAAACCTTCTCAAAACCTTATCAGCCTTTACAGATAGACACGATGACCTGGTTTCTGGTTTATAGTAAATAAAGAAACCCATCAGCTTTCCTATTTCAGTTTCAAAACCTGTACTTCTAGCCAGTATTGAACCAGTAATTCCTCATATGGGATACGTGTCTACCCAGCCCAGCTCAGGGCCATCTTTGCCGGAGCGTATCTGGTAACTGATGTCAGCTATTTCCCCATGCACTTTTTTTTTTTTTAAGATTTTATTTATTTGACAGACAGAGATCACAAGTAGGCAAAGAGGCAGGCAGAGAGAGAGGAGGAAGCAGGCTCCCTGCTGAGCAGAGAGCTGGATGCGGGACTGGATCCCAGGACCCTGAGATCATAACCTGAGCCAAAGGCAGAGGCTTAACCCACTGAGCCACCCAGGCACCCCTCCCCATGCACTTTTATTAAACAAAAGCGTCCTTTTACCAAGTGAAATATTATATAGAAGATGATGTTAACTACATAAAAAGTATAGTTACCTTGATTGAAGTTGGCAAAGTAGGGGCATAGGGCCGGAGACCAGTGGGCATTCGCTCACTTTGGCCAGGTGTGCCAGCCACACAGGTGCCCCCCCCCCACAATCCCAGGGCCCCAGAAAGCAAATATGAGAGCCACTGGCCTACCTAATGGTAGATTTGTAGAAAGATCAGACATACTCTGGTGATTAGTTTGCATACAAATACCAAAGGGCAACAGGAAGGTGAGGACACTAGCCTTCAGGTTTGCCCACATCACAGCCACTGTGATAACACAGGAGGACAAGAAGCAAGATTGGAGAGGGCACTGGGGACTGCCGTCCTCACCTTCCTCAAACTCAGCTGTCTGTGGCCCCTCTGGTTTACAAGGAGATGGTGACATAGAGAGCAAAAGACACAGAGCCAGGACACAACACTTTGAAAAATGTCCATTGACACCAGGCCTTCCTGGACATTCTCAAGTCTTGTGACCCTAAAACAAGCCATGACCCTCTTCTTCATTAATAGCAATATGTCTTCTTTATGAACAAGTAAAATGTAGATGACATTCCAACTCCATTTCTGGAATTTACCTTCATCCTTCACACTTCCCTGAATTCTCACTTCATCCCTCAGAGTTAAGTCTAAGTGATGAGAGGCGGTCCAGGGACAAGAGGAAAGTATTTGTTTCAGGGCTTGGTTGAGTATAACAAGGCACCATCAGAAGACCTGGCTTAGGGGCGTCTGGGTGGCTCAGTAGGTTAAGGGTCTGCCTTCGGCTCAGGTCATGATCTCCAGGTCCTGGGATTGAGCCTCGTGTCAGGCTCCCTGCAAGTGGGGAGCCTGCTTTTCCCTCTCCCTCTGTCCCTCTCCCCCCTCATTCTCTCTCACCCTTTCTCAATTAAATAAAAATCTTATTAAAAAAAAAAAAAAAGACCTGGCTTAGCTCTGTGCCTTCAGTTTGCATGGCCCTTCTGATTTATGGTCAATGATGCTGTGGTTGAGACCCCTTTTTTGTCCCTCTCTCAGTTCCCATCGTAAAAGGGAGCTGGCAAAACTGGGTTTATGCCTTAATAATTAACAGATGTTTAAAACCAAATAATCAAATCTGTATTTCTATGCCTCTCAGTCTGTCTCAATCTTTCTTTCTCTCTTGATACCTTTGTAAATATGTTATTTCTGTATTTATATATTATTTTTATATATTAACATGTGTTTAATATATTTGTATATTTAAAAGGTATAAAATTCATTTATATATTACAATGTTTTTCTGCATATCCAAATATTTCAATAGGAACATGAAATATTTGTCATTATTTTTATAATCAAATTATTTTTATAGAAAAATATACATTTTAAGGAAGCTAATGCATACAAATGTTATAATTTGAAATAACTACACAGAGTTCCAATTTGAATAGTACTTTTTTATTCCCAAACATCAAACATTAACTGAATCCTGTGAAAGAAACATTTCTCAGTCTGTCCTGGTCTTATTTCAATAGATCATCTGAATGTTAAAGGAAGAGGTTGCTCTTCCAAGAATCTTTTTCTATAATCATCCAGCATGAATTAATATATTGACAGTCACTAACATTTTATGTATGCAAAATAGACAGCAATCCTGATAAATGTGGGTTCCTTTCATATTACTTTTATCCCTTAGATAGTAACAATTTGAGAATGAAAATGATCATCAGGGAGTATCTCTAAAACTACAGAAGTATTGTATTTAATCTTCTTTTTAAAACACTCAGAATGTTATTAGAAATCGAAGATGGCAGAGAAGTAGCAGGCTGAGACGACATCAGGCAGCAGGAGATTGGCTGGATAGCCTATCAAACCATTCCAAACACCTATGAATCCAACAGGAGATCGAAGAGAAGAAGAACAATTCTAGAAACAGAAAATCGACCACTTTCTAAAAGGTAGGACCAGCGGAGAAGTGAATCCAACATGTCGGGAAGATAGACCCCAGGGGGAGGGGCCAGCTCCCGGCTCCGGTGGAACAACGGAGCACAAAATCAGGACTTTTAAAAGTCTGCTCCATGAAGGGACATCACTCCAGAGGCTAAACTGGGGTGAAGACCTCACGGGGACAGCGTGGACTCAGGTCGCGCGGGGTCACAGAAGAATCGGGGGTGTCTGAGTGTCGCAGAGCTCACGGGTATTAGAGCGGGGAAACTGGCTGTGGAGACGGAGCTGAGGGGTGAACTCTCAACTCGGGGTTTCCAAGAGCCATGGTCTGTGACACGGGCCGGTGCTCTGTGCGAGGGGTCCCCACAAGATCCGGGGAGACTCTGACCTGGGAGAGCTCAGGGATCTTCGGGGTTCGGAGACTCCAGGTGGGACTCTGCCAGAGACAGAGACACTTGGTCACAGGCTGGGTGACCTCGGAGTGCAGCCAGAGCCAGTGAGATGGGACTGATTACACACGATTTTCTGCGAGCGCGGTCTCCAAGTGTGGCCGGAGGCTGGGGAGACGGGAGTGATTAGGTGCTTTTCTCTGAAGGTGCACTGAAGACTGGGGCCCCTAGCTCTCAGCTCCTCTGAGCCAGAGATTGGGAGGCCGCCATTTTCATTCCCGTCCTCCAGAACTCTACAGAAAGCCTTCAGGGAACAAAAGCTCCCAAAAGCGAACCTGAGAGGATTACTTAGCCCGGCCCCTGGTAAGGGCGGTGCAATTCCGCTTGGGGCAGAGACACTTGAGAATCACTACAACAGGCCCCTCCCCCAGAAGATCAAAGAAATCCAGCCAAGACCAAGTTCACTTAACAAGGAGAACAGCGGATTCTTATCTGGACAAAATGACAAGGCGGAAAAACTCACCACAAAAAAAAGAGCAGGAGACAGGACTGAAGGCTAGGGACCTAATCAATACAGACATTGGTAATATGTCAGATCTGGAATTCAGGATGACGATTCTCAAGGTTCTAGCCGGGCTTGAAAAAGGCATGGAAGATATTAGAGAAACCCTGTCAGGAGAAATAAAAGCCCTTTCTGGAGAAATAAAAACTAAAATCTAATCAAGTTGAAATAAAAAAAGCTATTAATGAGGTGCAATCAAAAATGGAGGCTCTTACTGCTAGGATAAATGAGGCAGAAGAAAGAATTAGTGATATAGAAGACCAACTGACAGAAAATAAAGAAGCTGAGCAAAAGACAGACAAACAACTACTGGACCACGAGGGGAGAATTCGAGAGATAAGTGATACCATAAGACGAAACAACATTAGAATAATTGGGATTCCAGAAGAAGAAGAAAGAGAAATAGGAGCAGAAGGTATACTGGAGAGGATTATTGTAGAGAATTTCCCTAATATAGCAAGGGGAACAAGCATCAAAATCCAGGAGGTGCAGAGAACACTCCTCAAAATCAATAGGAATCGGCCCACACCCCGCCATCTAATAGTAAAATTTACAAGTCTTAGCGACAAAGAGAAAATCCTGAAAGCAGCACGGGACAAGAAGTCTGTAACATACAATGGTAAAAATATTAGATTGGCAGCAGACTTATCCACAGAGACCTGGCAGGCCAGAAAGAACTGGCATGATATATTCAGAGCACTAAA
>RCUC01168002.1:0-54221 GCA_003697995.1 Taxidea taxus jeffersonii
TGAGGCACACCACCACCTGCGCCCCCAAAAAACAAGTGGGGATGGGGACCATGGGGGCCCATCAGAGCACACACCACCGATGGGTCTGGCTGCTGGAGGTCAAACAGGAAATCCTGTGTGATTCTGGAGGAAGTCAGCAGGGACTTTATCATTAATGGCAAATCCCTAGGGAGAAGTAACCAAAAGGGGCGTGTGTGGGTCCACATGGAAGCGGAGTTTTGTCTGTTGGGTTCCCTGCTGTGTCTTTACTGCCTAGAGCAGTGTCTGGCCCACTGAGTGCTCGGGAGAGATCTTGCTGAGTGAGTGAAAAGGGAAATGTATTCAAAAGCTAATGATTGTTCATATTTCAGGGTCACCAGCAGCATCCTGCAGCTCACAGAGGTCGAGAGCACTGAGGGGCTCACGAGAAAACGTTGAGGGAGAAAGGAAGAGACTGACAGGGTCAGGTCCATGACACCTGCCCGGGGTTTGTGTCCCAGGTACCCTTGCAGGCAGCCCGAGGCACAGGAAGGACCACACAGTGTGCAGGTGCTCCAGCAGAAGGGGGCGTGCGTATGCGTGGGCCTGAAGAAGGGGATGGGGGCAGGACCCGCGTGCATACATCGCACAGTCCTCGAGACTGGATTTAGACCTCTGTTCTTATCTACACAGAAGACTTAAACACAGAGTTACAGGGATGCACAGACAGGGTTGGGCATATAAAATGTGCCATTTTTGTCATCCACTCTTAGCACTGAAAAAGTACTGGGAGCCCAAGGGAGCAGACAGACAAAAGGCCACTGGCACCGGCCCATCGTGACCTCTGCAACGTCTGCCCCCCAAGCCAGAGAGAATGACAGGGTCTGTGGAGAAGCCAGAAGGCTCTGTGAGGCCCCAGGAGGAAAGGGCCTGACCCTTACCAACCCCAAATTGAAGGTACTGGTTACACGGCCACCTAAACCCAGCTGGTGACATCAGAAGGGTGGCCTGGACTTCTGCTCCGGGGCTGGAGAAGCAGCTCCTGTGTAACCACAGCCCCGTCAACAATGCAGAGGAGATCAAAGACAACTGCATGGAACTGGGCCTACGGGCAGATGCGAGAGGGGATGGCTCCTCCGCTGCCAGCCCCTACCATCCAGGCGGCCTGGCTCCTTGGCTCCCCTCCCCATGCAGGCAGCTGGTTCTGCTGTATCCACACATGGAGGCAGGGGGATGGTACCCGACTCCCTCCCCAGAAAAACCTGTTAGGACTAGGGTGGTGGCACCTCCCCTCCTGGCTCAGCATCACCGGCACAGCCCACTGCGGCCTTTAACAGCCCAGCCCCGGTCTGTGGACCCCACACCTGGCTCCTCCTTTCACTAGGGCGTTTGTATTTGCTGTGTGTGTGTGTGTGTGTGTGTGTGTATGTGTGCGCGCGCTGGGGGCACCAGAGGAACGGCACTGCAGGATCACCAGGGCCAGGAGGGAGAGCAGAGGGCATGGCTTCCAGGAGGAGTGCCCATCCCCCTTTCTAATACCTTGGGCCACCCAGGACACTCTGCAGGCCCTGTCTCAGCACAGCCAGTCCAAGAAGAATGACAGCAAGCTGGAGGGGCTTTATCCCTGCACGCTAATTATATCCCTCTAATTCGCTGCACAGCCACCCACACCCTGGGAGAGGGAATGTGGAACGAGAGGAGGAGAAGTTAAGACAAAGGGAAGCAGGGATAGAGAAACAGATACCAGAGTGAAGGAAAGAATGGAATACATCCCGGTAATGACTGTCCCCAGGCGAGTGAGCAAGCAGCAGCCCAGGCCTTGGTGTCTTCATCCTCAAACGAAGGTAGGGCCAATGCCAGATAGGGCAAGGGATGAGGGAAGAGCTGGCCGGTTAGCGTAAGAGTCTGCATTCACACAACAACTCACAGAGATAAGCCAGTGGGGAGAGCACTGGAAGCTGACCCCGTCCCACCTGTCACCCTACAGCCTCCAGGACAGGTGGTACCCACAGCCTCACCTTCCCAGGAGGAAATAAGGATGGGAGAAGGTCAATGTCATGGTGACTGAGTGGAGGCAATTCTGGCCTCTAGCCTCCTCCTATCCCCTCCTTCCTGGAGCCTTTCCTTTCTCAGGGTCACACGTCCCAAGTCCAGGCTCCACAAGGGTTGCTGGGGTAGGAGGATTTTATTTATTTTTTAGCAAATACGGAAGAATGTGTATTTTATTTAGCATACACATATACATTGCTTCTGTTTTATGTGTGTTCTGCTTTATAGATGGTAACTTTGTTCGCTTATTCCTGGATGACAGCTCTGAAGAGATCTGTACCATCACTGACCCCCCACTTATCCAATGAGGAAACCGAGTCACAGGGTAAGGGACTTGCCTAAGTCACGCAACCAGCAAGGGGCAGAACCAGAGTCCACGCCTTTGACTGTGGTACCTCTTCCTGGAAGACTCTCCCAGTTCCAATGCCCCCATGATGCCACCCAACACATGTGCTAACAGCCGCGGAGGCCTCTACAGAAGCAAGGCAGAGAAACCAAGAGCCTCCTCCCAGATTGCCCATCTGGGATCCAACTCCGCGTACAAGCTGGAAGGCAAGCCCCCCAGATGCAGGAGCTCATTTTACTTCTTTTCCAGAATATCCTCCATAAATGTGGGCCTCCTTTCCCTGTCTGGGCTTGGATGGGACCAGGCACTCACAGACACAGTCCAGGAGGACGGGTGGCTGTCTCACCAGCACACGCTCAAGGCTTGCCTGTGCATCTTCTAAATGGGCTGATACTGGCTAACACAAAAGCCATTCCAATGGCCCTTTCTTGTGGCAATGTTGTTGTTGTTTTTCCCTAAACTTCAAAGTAGGCCACTTCAGGGTGAGGCTCTTACAACAATGCAAGCATCACAGAGAAAAAACAGCCTTGGATGAGACCCAACTCCAGGCCAAGAGCGGCAGCTATCACTTGGGCCAGTGGGGGTCGTCCCTGAATCAGTCCTGGGGGCCCGCTTCTGGCCATTGGAAAGAACCTGCCCGGACATGAATCCTAAATAATTCCGGGATGTTTAAGAAACACCTGCGCTTTGAGGATGACACAGAGGTGACAGCCACCTAGTCCCGGGCCACTGCATCAAGGAACTTAAGAGTAGAAACCCAAAGGGTGTTGTGCTGTGCCCAACAGATTCGTTCAAGTCGGACAAAAGGCAAATTATTCCTTCTGAAAGGAAGCCTCTGAGGTACATTCTTTAATTCTACAAGGTGCCAAAGTTTGAGGTGTCCAGTATGGGAAGGGGACCCTAACCTTAGTTCAAAGGTGATGATGTGCCCATAGGGATTTATGTATGTTGACACCACATTTCTAAGGGAAGTTTTGCAGGAGTGGAAACAGACACGGAGCTTGGGCCATCTGTTCAAGGTCTGAGCATGGGTACGAACCCAGGCTGCTTCCGTCCCCCATGTGGCTGCCTTGCCATGGACACACACCACCCAAGGCAGTTCCCCAAGTGCCGACCGCAGCTTCACGGTGCCGAAGCACAGAGGATGAAGAGGATGACAGGGTAGGGTGGAGGGGAGAGGGGCACGCTTCCCATTGGGAGAAGCCCTACCCAGCCAAGGCACAGGCAGACCGACAGCAAGGGGGAGGACTGCCCATGAAGCCCAGGCAACTGCATTTCCAAGGTCATAAGTCAGGAAAGAACAAGCTGGGGCTCTTATGATGGAAAAAGCAGGGTCCTCTGCTGCTCAGCACTCCCCTTCCGACAGATCAGATTACCGCTAGATTGCACTGATCAGATTACTGCCGGATTGCACTGCGACCCCATTTAGACAGCAGTTTCGTAGCTCTTGGGTGCCTCCACATCCCCTTCCCAGACAAGGCGACCCCATGCTAAAAAGGTCAATGGCAAAGCACACGCAGCTCTTCCGAATCTTCATGTATAAAGACACAAAAGCTGGAGTGACTAATCAGAAAGCTGTACGGAGACATAGAACACTATGCTATACCTAGCAAACGCCGTCAACGTCTTCCCCACCATCAGCCCACAAATGTTCTCTTTTTGAGAAAGAGGTTCCTCCTGGAGAGTAACCCATGGAAACGCTAACAACACAGAATGCACCCTTCAAACGAAACCCTTCAAATCAGGGTGGATGTGGGAAGGTTGGCACGCTTCCATATAAACCCTAACTTCACTTCATTCCACATCTTCCTTAAACAGGGGTGTTCTCTGCAATGGCCTGTGAACTAAGTGGCGATGGAAACGGAAGTTACTATCCCACTCACTCCCATCATACCGCAGTTGCTGGATGGAAGCCGGTCAGCACACCTGAGATGTGGGTCCCTTCCACAGAGCCTCACTGTGGCCAAACGAGGTGTGGGCAAGGAGGTTTTGGGGCCCTGGAGCAGGTGGCTTTGTTTCTCCCGCCACCTCCGGCTGGCCCAGGCTTTCTCCAGAGTACACACCCCCATGCCACCCCCCGCCCCCATGACCCAAATTCTGCAGCACTGCCAGGATCCTGACTGAGAACTGAAGTACCAGCAGGTCATGCCTTCACGTATGACCCTTCCCGAGGGATTTTTCCTTTTAATAAAGGCTTCAATTTCCTAGATGGCTCCAGTGGTAGACGGCAGAGTGACTACTGAATGACAGTGACTGGGGTGAAGACTGGGGGATGGCGGTCTTGCTGAGTATCAGCCACGGCGCTTCCCCTACACATGCCCACTCACCCTTCCGGGAATGAATAAACCGAGGGCTGTGCACACCTCTTCAGAAGCGATGTCAGCCCGATTCAGAGACAGCAAATGGGTTCTGGCTCTTGTGTCAACGTGAGTAGGCAGTACCCGCCTGCATACACAGTAAGGAGCACGGCCAGGTCTGTGGCCAGGGGCAGGGTGGCTCTGGGACAGATGACCCATGCCCAATGAAGCTGGAGGTGATCAGGGAGCCAGGGCCACGCATCCGCCACACGTAGTCGGGAAGGGCAACATGAGATGACACTCTCCCCCAAACGTTCACGCATACGACAAAGACCAGCCCCAATATGATCTCGAGCTCACAGAAACATACTGCTTATGCAAGTATAGAAAGTCGTAACATTTCATTCCTTCACTCATTCATTCATTAAGAGGGAGAGAGCACGTGGACACGCACTTGAGCATGAGGGAAAGGCAGGAGGTCAGGGAGAGAATCCCCAAGCAGACTTCCCACGGAGTGTGGAGCCTGACATGGGGCACGGTTCCCGGACCCTGAGATCATGATTTGAGCTAAAATCAAGAGTCACACAGGCACCTCAAAGGCATAAATTTTTTAAGGAGAAATGAGCCTTTACAAAGCATTCACAAGCTTGGATGTTATTCTAAGGGAATATTCAGAGATGTACATGTGTTTTATAAAGGAAAAACAGTCCAGATAAACTAAATGTCACCAAATAGAGAACATTCATGATATGCAATTCTCTAGACGTTAAAAAGGAATGTTCTTGAGGACTATTTAAATACATAAGAAAACTGTCATGAGGCCATTTTTAAAAAGATTAGAAACCAGTACAAATGGTATTGTCCAAACTTAAAAAAGGGTCTGTAAACTCTAAATGATGGAAGAGATTTCAGTCAAGTGTTCCCATGATATCACCTTGGAGTGGGTAAGATCATAAGTGATTTCCATTTTTTTCTTTATGCTTCTCTGAATATGATTTCTGGAAACAAATGATATCATTCAATGCATGGCCTTTAGAAGTAGAAAAAGAACAGCGTGGGAGATCCTGATGTCCTTCTAACCTCCCTTTCAACATTAAGGGTGGTTTCTTATGCAAGACTAGAAAGAGGGCCTCAGAGATTTCTAGAACCCTTCATGGCAGTGACATCCTGTGTGCCGTGGCCTTGCTACCTCAGACATCACTCTCCATTCCTTACACAGGAGGCCACGACAGTCCATGAGAAGCAGGAGGGACCTCCGGTCCCAGGTCACCTTTCCAGAGCCTGCAGCCCCAGCTTGGTGCCTGGAGTCCCCCCTGCCCGACACAGCCCGCCCCCATGCTGAGGGGGCTGCAGTGAATTCTCTCCAGACAATTCGAAAGACTTCCAGCCCCCTTTTCTACTTTAGGATTTCCTCCTTCCCCTACCTACATTTCTAAGAAGGCCTGAGAGCAGACAGACAAAAACACCCCAAACTTATGGAGACTGAAAACAGCAGAGACCTTGGGGGATGAATTTTTAATGAGACTTCAAAAAATCAAAGAATCCCAAAAATGTTAACATAGCAAACACTTGTTTCATGCTGGTTATAAATATTCCTCTTCGTGACCGGGGGTATTGTTTGTCAAGACTCTGGGAAGGAAAGGCAGCTGTTAGCAGCTGCTGGCAAAATGCAAGGAGAGCCTGGCCTGGAGGGGTGCGGGGCTAAGCCTGCAGAAGGGAGGAGGGCGCAGCTCGGTGCCACTGAGGCAGGGAAGCTCCTCCCACACTCTGTGCCAACTGTCAGTTGGTCTTAAAGGTAGAGAGCAGGTGGGCAGGCTGAAATTTCTTCCCTGGATGCTGGAGATGTACCAAGGAAGATAACCGCCCCCCTTCCTCATCCCTTATGTGTGAGATACATAGATGGCCAGGCAGACTTGGGAGTTTTCAAAGACACGAGCTCATCTGAGTTTTCTCTCTCTCTCTCTCTCTCTTAGAGGATGGAAGAACCTCACAAAGATAAAAAAAAAATATCCAGGAGGACGTGGGCAGAGAGCAGGAAGGAGCGTCTCCCTTCCCTCCCCAAACGCGTGCCCGTGTTGGGAGCTGCTGCGGACACTTCCGTATCACAGGTTTCGTTTGTGTGAACCCTGCCATCCTCCCACGGCAGCTGGTGGCCGAGGTGCGGACAGTAACAGCAAGAGTCTGGCTGTCAATCTGGCCACTGGTGAGCCGTGTGGCCGGGAGACTCGGGCTACCTGCCTGGCAGAGCGGCGGGGAGGGCTAAGGGAGCGAGGACACAATGGAGCGCGCTCAGGCACGACGGGCACTCCTCCTGCTGCTGCCCTCATTATTCTGTTGTCAGGCACAGCCTCGTGGTTTGACACGAACCGGCAGAGCAGAGAGTGCACAGAACACCAGGAGCCGTCCAACCCGGGACGCGCAGGTTCCTTCCTTTCTACGCAGTCACCGTTCCGAAGGGATGCTTCAGAGAGGAGCAGCTTTGTGTCACTTTCTTACTTAGCACACTTCACTAAGGAGAGAATTCCAGCTGGCCGGGAGGTGCTGCTCCGGGTCTCCCACCAACCTGGAGCTCGTCCAAAGTGTCGCTGCAGAGCCCCAGCCCCCTGGCCTCTGCTTGCCTTACCTCCTCCTTCCACACTCTGGGGTTCTTCCAGAGTGCTCCAGAATGACTGCAGAACACAGAGGGACCATCCACACCACTGACAAGTGGGCCAACAGAAGTTGCCCCTGGTTCCCCCCACCCCCCCCGTAGCCCCTGCCTGCTGTGAAGCTGCCCCTGCGGCTGGCATAGTCCTCATTTAATCTGTTCCCATGCCAACCCCGAGGGTCACTGTGAACGCACACTGCAGGGCCAGGACCTGATATAGTGCCTGCCGTGTGCTGCTAGGCAGGTGCCGGCGATGTGTGTGGACACCAGTGGGGGGCAGAGCAGGGGGTGGGGGGCAGCAGATGGACAGAGGAAGGCACCAGCCTGGCATCCCCATGGAGGAGCAGCCCGATGCTGGGCACAGGGCTTTTTCCCAGGTGGGCAGAATGAAAGGGTTGGACAAAGGCCATCTAAGGGTCTTTCTGGCTCTTTAAAACACACAGCTGTTATCCCCAGTCAGGAAACAACCCTAAGTTCATGTCTGGGACCACTGCCATAAAAAGGGGCTAAAGCTGTCCTGCTCACAGGATAACGGAGGGGGATGACGGTGGGGTCTGCGTACTTTTTGGGAACACCGTGCCTGGCGTGTACTGCATGCTCAGTTAACAGCAGCTACGATGAGCAGCAGGTAGGAAGGAGAGACCTCACTGAAGGAAATCTCATTCCTTCTAAGTGAGGTGAAGAGCTGCCCTTCTTCACTCCGAGTGCGGTCACCCCACCATGGGACAGAACCCTACGTGCACGGGTGCAAGGTCCCAGGTTTTGATCCCCTTGCAGCAAATTCCATGAGGTAATGTTGGCAATGGTGCCTTATCCCCAAGCACACAGAGGGATATAAGTCCCACAGATGACTCGGTCTCAATCCTCACGGCGTGCGGCCCTGGGGCCGCAGAATTGGAGAGTTGAGTGGGGACTGCCACAGGCACAAAGAAGAAATGGCATTCCAAAGGCAAGCTGATGCCCATGGTGACAGCCCGGCTGGGATGATAATGAGGCCAGCAACACCATAAGCAGGACCTGGTTCCTGGCCATGGAAGGGCCTTTCTGAGACAGCTCTGCCTGAGAACGGAGCACTTGACCACAGAGCCCGGCCAGGCACGAAGCTGAGACATGGCAAAATCTCCAGAATGCTCTGTGCGAGGGGCACCGGGGCAGCAGTCAGGTGGATCTGCCCCATCTGTAAAGTGGGGAAGATGACAGCACCCGCCTCTAAGAAAAATCCTGAGGACGAAATGAAATGCTGCAGGCACAGTGGAGCGCGGGCCTGGTACACAGCCACCATGAAAGGACAGAGAGAATCTGAAGCAGATTCTGCTGAATGCGGAGCCCAGCGGGGCTCAGTCTTACAACCCTCAGATCGTGACCTGAACCGAAATCACGAGTCGGATGCTTAAATGCCTGAGCCACCCAGGTGCTCCGCGCCTCCCACTTCTGATGACGATTTAAGTCCCCCACACAGGACATGGCCTTCTTTCCGCTCCCACCTTCCATGGCCTCTCTGCAGAGACAGGATCTAATACAGCACCAAGGAATCCCATCAACTCCTTTATGGGGATTATAATAAAAGGGGTCATCAAGTGGTTCTTTCATTAATAAGACCTGCTGTCAAGCCGATGCTGAGTGCAAAGGAGGGAAGGTGCCCCTTCACTGCCCACCCTCCATGGCCATACCTGCCATTTCTTTTCCCTCCGCAGTCACAAACCTCCTAGCCACCTGGAATGCAATGGCCAGATCACACGTGCTCGCCCATATGCACTCGTGTGTTCTTTAGTGTCCCGGAAGGAAGGGCACTCAGAGTACAGCCAGGAGCTGGTGGAGCTGGGTTAAATCCCGTCTACATGTGGTTCCTCACATGAAGGGGCTGCTTCTCTCTTCACATCCATCTGAACCTCCTACCTGCTCCTTTTCTGTTCTATATAAACCTCACAGGGACAAATGTCCCCATAAAAGCTCTTCCTGAGCTGCCACACAGCTCTGAGCACGGAGGCTCCCCCTGCGGCCCTGCAGATCCCGGCCAGACCCAGAGCTCTGTGCAAACGAGGAGCCCTCTCACAGGCCTGCATTCCCTTGGCCTTTTCTGTAGCTCTGTGGGTCAGGCTGATTTTGTCCTCCTTTATGGTTAAAGACACTGCTGAGAATCGACCCAAGATAGCTGTTGTCCAGCTTCCTCGGTGACATACACAAGATGGGAAGGACCCTGCCAAGCCACCCGGGGGTGCTTTTCCTGGCCTGTAAAGCCACCCAAGGAGGGGCAGGACCCGGAAGGGACTCACATGCTGCTTCACCGCCAGCGGCAGTCCTTGCTCTGTGACCTCCGCCTCTCACCCCAGCTCCAGCCGCCCTCTGGGCTGACCACCTATGTGTCCACCCCTCGGGATCGCCTCATGGTGACACACTCAACCCTCGCTGCTCCTGCTCTCCCTGCGGGTGGCCAGCACCCCATCCCAACCATCCCCTCCCAGGACCCTCTTATCAACACTCCCGCCCCTCCAGCCTGCTCCCCAGGCTCAAAACGACTGCTCCCGCCAAGGTCTCCTGCACCTCCCCAGGAGAGGTTACTGAGTGCCCTCAGTCGGTCTCTCCAGCTCCACCATCACTAGTGCCAGGCTTCACATGGGACAACACAACTGTCATCATGCCACAGCCCTCCTAGAAATGCCCCTCAGCCCACACTGGCTACAGCGGAAAGGCTGCCTCCCTTTGGAAGGCTCTGCAGGTCTGGTCTGCTCCTCCCCGCTGGGCTCCTACCTTCACTCTCTGCACCTGCTATTCCGGGGGCGGCCACACTAGCGGCTCCTGTTCACCCACCTGCCGGGCACATCAGGCCTCCTGCCCTTGCACTATCAGCGCACCTGGTTCCATGTATTCCTGCTGTCCCTCAGTCCTGCAGCCCAGCCAGCCCCCCCCAGCTCCATCTGCACGCCAATCCTCTCCTGCGAGCATCCAGACAGCTAGCAGAGGAGGTCAAAGAAACAAACCTCCAGTCACAAAATAAGTAAGTCCTGGGGATGTAATGGAGGGCAGGGTGACTGTAGTTAATAACACTGTATTACATACCTCGAAGTTGCTAAGACTGTGGATACTAACAGTTCTCACGCCAAAAAAAAATATTGTAACTATGTATGGCGGATGTCAACTACACTTACACTGGTCATTTCACTGTATGTGCCAATATCGGAGCATTACCGTGTACGCCTGAAACTAATCTTCCATGCCAGTGATACCTGAATTTTAAAAAAGCTGGCAGTTCCTTAGCATCTCCAAATACGAGCCAGTGCTAAGCCCTGATACATATTAGCTCATTTAGTCTCCATCCTACACTTTAAGAAGTTACTGTCCCTGTTTTAGAGATGCAAGGAACTAAAGCAGGAGACTTGGCGACTTGTCGAAGTGGCTGGTCTGAACCCCGGAAGTCTGGCCCCTGTACCCTTAACTGCAGTGATCCATTTCCTGCTCATCGGAGGCCGGCTGGCTAGTCCTGCAGGGCAAGGGGCGTGTGCTACTCAAGATGCAGACCCAGGAGCCTCCGCCCCAGGGCAGATGGGAGCCCACTACCAGCCAGGTGCTGCTCTGGATGCCTCCCAAGGTAATTAAACCAAATGGCCCTCCCGGGTAATAAAACACGGACATGGGGAGGAAATGAGCGGTACTTTCAAGCCATTTTCCTTTACTTCCTTATACAGAGAAATTAACCCCTATACAAGTTCCTAACTCAGACCAAACCAGCGTCCTGGCCAGGTGCCAGGAGCTGCGCCTCCCTGAGCGGGGCCCTCAGGGCACACTGAGGCCCCACCCGCACCCTGCTGCAGCCCTCCAGGCCAGAACTGCCCCCAGCCCCCAACCCCAGCCCTCCCTCTTACTCTTGCTCTGCACAGAGCTGCAGGTGGGTGGCTCAGGGGCAGGGGCGGGGGGGGGGGGGTGGAGGGGCTCCTGCCAGAACAGCCCCTGTGGGGTTCTTGCAGAGAGGAGCAACAAGGAGGAAAACACCCTCTCTGTGCACCACATACATTGTCTCTTCCCATTTTCACATCAAACCTTGGAAACAGGGGCGCCTGGGTGGCTCAGTTGGTTAAGCGACTGCCTTCAGCTCGGGTCATGATCCTGGAGTCCTGGGATCGAGTCCCACATCTGGCTCCCAGCTCCACCGGGAGTCTGCTTCTCTCTCTGACCTTCTCCTCGCTCATGCTCTCTCTCACTGTCTCTCTCAAATAAATAAATAAATTTAAAAAAAAAAAACAACCTTGGAAACAGCTATTCCTTTGCCCATGTCACAGATAAAACTGAAGGCTGAATGACACTGAGGAGTGTACATGAACTATAAAGTTAGAACCCCAACAGATCCCAAATATTCTGTCTCTAAGCATCAAGAGTGCTTGCCTTCTCAACTTACCCCCCGGACAGGCTCAGGCACAGGCCAATCCTATGGCCCACAAGTGCTCATCATACCCCTCAGGGCCAGCAGGTGCCACCAGCCTCCCTGCTGGGTGTCCCTGGGGAGAGGGGCTGAGGCTGCCCCAGCCTGGAACCGTGAGCAGCTCTCCTCCCTGCATCTGTCCTGGGGCTGCTGAGGTCACTGTCACCTTCACTGCAATGATGGCCACTGCAGGGAGCGGCACTCCTCGGGCGCACCCAGGCTCCCCATCCTTGGGTGGGGGGAGGTTTCGGCAGTGGGTGTGCTACCCACCCCCGCCCCCCAGTCGGGGCTCGCCCATCCCTCGAGCACACTGCCTGGCTGGCCTGCATGGAGCCTGCCCTACAGCACTCAGAGGAGTGCAGCAGGTGCCTCGACCACCACCCACTTCCGTATAAGCAGCACCCTGACTGCCAGCCCCGGTGAAGCCCTGGCTGTGGGAGCCCGGGAGCCCCTCTGTGCCGGTCCGAAAACCACCACCCTTCAAGCCCAGGCCCTCCTGGGGCCTCCACAGAGCCCAGCATCCAGTACAGAGTGCCAGCCGCCCCTTCCTACCTCGCCCATCTCATTCCCCACCTCTCCTTCACCGTCACCCTCGCTGACCCCAGTGTGAGGGACAACTCAGGTCTCCAAGCCTGGGCCCACGCAGTTCCCTCAGGAGAGCACGCCCGTCTGGCCCCCTCCAGCCCCACTCATCCATCCTCTACCCAATTTCAAAACTGAGCTCGGCGGGGACCTTCCTCAGGGTACTTCTCCTACTGGCTTTGTTTTCAGACAAAATGCACTTTACACCTTTCTTGTATAGATTTTAGCTTTTTCACTGTGGCCTGCTCCTATTTACTTGGAGTTTAGGGTCCTCTGACCTGCCCACTCCCCCCTGAGCACGTCAGCCAGCCCTGTCTGTTTTGGTGCAGAATGATCCTCCTGTTGTTCAAGAAGGTACTGGAAGCATATCCTGTTCACTGCCTCTGGGAGCCCCAGAGCAGGTGGAAAATACTGCTGAGGGCTCCTTTCCTGCCAAAAAAGGTGAGCCTCTTTCTCCCCACCAGCCCCCGCTTCAGCCGCCTGACCCAAGGGCCCAGCCAAGCCTGCCGGCACAGCCTTCTGGCGGCCCTGCACGCCCACCGCCAGCCTGCTGGGCTCCGAGAAGTCAGGAGTTCCTCCCCAAGTCTGGGGGTCATCTGGGGCCAGCTGGGATTCCGCCTGCTTCGTCCTTTATTCTAATTCTGAATCTAAACCACACCAGCTCCTTAAAAAGCAACTAAATCAGGGTCAAAGAGAAAGGTACTTTCAGTAAGGCTAATTTGTTGTTGGCTCAGAAATAATGAATCCTGGAAATGAGGTTGTAAGTAAGGTCGTTTAGAAACATGAATGTCTTCAGAGCACATTTCTGGTCCATGTCCCTACCTGCTCTCCAGTTAGAAAAGTTATGATTTTATAGAAATGACACTCCATATATACTACCACCCGTCCACTAGGATATAAGGTTTATTTAAAAAATTAAAAGTTCTTCCAGCTCCAAATTCTAAAAATAAAACAAACAAAACAAAACAAACAACAACAATAACAAAACAATCCAGCATCAAGAAATAAAAGAAACTGGGAAACGCTCCTTGGTCAGGTTCAGTGAGGTTCTCTGGAACCCTAAGGGAGCAGGGAAGCACCGTTTTGGATTAGGTTTGTTCAGTGAGAACCCTGAACCCACTTTTTCCCTAAGCAGTGATTTCCATGTTGGTTGAGGAGGAAAGGCTCAATAGTTACATTGCATGTACTCTCCCAGTTCAGGCTTCCTTCCTCAAAATCTCTTCCTGCTTTTGGAACATAATCAAATGCTGGGACAAAACACCATGCTGGAAATGTGAAGTATATTTGTAACACATTTCAAAGACTTCATGTCTAAATAGACCAAGAGTTCTTACCATATCAAGTAGAAAAATGACAAACCACCTCAAGGAAAAACAAAGGACCTAAACAATTTACACAATCAAAACAAAAGGCTAATAAGTAAATGAATTCACATTTAACCACACAAGCATCAGATACATTACCCACTGGTGATGAGATGACAATTATTTTTATCAGACTATCAAAGATTTTTTATAAAGGGTAACTGCCAGAATCACCTTGGGAAAATGGACACCCCTACTTCTGATGGGATGGAAATCTGGCAACTTTCATCAACAATCTTAAGAGGGGAGTCCTCTTTGACTAAATGTATCCCAGGCTATATATTTACCGAAAAACATTTAGTTACTATATGATCTTAAACAGGGGAAAATTAGCTTACAAAAAAATAAGAGTACAAGCTCATCTTTAAATTAAACACACACACACACACACACACACACACACACGTGCATGCGCACTCACACAGCATTTGGAAAGATGTTTACCAAAATGTGAACAGTGCTTAGCTCAGAGTGGTGGGAAATTTGGGTGTTTTTCCTTTTGCTTATTTGTATTTTCTAACTTTACCCACCCATCCACACACACACACACACACACACACAAATGAGTCTTCCTTATATACCCTGAAAGCGGTAGGGCATAAGTTGACTCTGACTCAGCACACTTGCAACACGTGGTGCCCTTCCAAGATGGCCCTGACAGTGGCTTGGGACTTTCCTGTCCTGCCCTTCACTTCAGTGGAATCTCAGTCACGTGTCCTCTCCCAAAATCCCTTTTGCCTCAGGAAGGGAGGTGGAAGTATTTCAAGGGTTCACTTCATTTTTCCTGTCACGTAAAAGCTGTGGGTCTGGCTCTTTAAAATGCTGCTTAAATTTCTCCCTTAAAAAACAAAGCAATTACTTGCCAATCCCCTACTGTAGGAAGGAAACCTTGTAATTACCAAGCATCTGTCTCTCTATTCAAAGTCAAGGCCCCACAGCCAGAAGACACTGTGATTCAGCAAACAAGAGGACAGAGTGAGCTATGGGGGAATCTGCATCCAAATCCTAAAGTCCCCTGGGCAGGAGACTAAAATTTCAAGGCCCAAACTGGGCATGAATATATCATGAGAAAAAAGAAGGCCCATTCCACTTACAACGCCAGGCTGATGGGCAAAATAACAGGCAGAAATTTTAATTGTCACCTTTGCAAAGAGCAAAGCTGAATTAAGTGACTGAAAACATATTTATTTAACAACAGTCCTTTAACCAGGGTCCTGACTACAGCTCAGGGAAGAGTAACTAAGCCGAGACACCTGGAAAGGCTCTGGACCGACGCCGGTATTTCTGGAAACAGTTTTTTTTTTTTTTAATTTAATTAAATTTATTTTTTTTATTTAAACATATAATGTAACCCCACCACCCTCTCCCAACCCCCCTCCCCCCTCTCAGTTTGTTTTATGACATTAAGAGTCTCTCTTGGTTTGTCTTCCTCCCAATCCCATCTTGTGGAAACAGTTTTTTAAAAAATATTATTGAGGTCTGACACACAACATTGGTTTCAGGTTTGTAACATAATGATTCTGTATTTGAATACATTGCAAAATGATCACCATAATAAATCTAGCTTCCCTGTTACCATATACCATATAGTTACATAATATACAATACGATATTACCATTACCGACTCCAGTCACCATGATGTAACTTACATCCCCATGACTTCTTTACTTTATGACTGGAGGTTTGTACTTTTTGACTCCCTTTCCCATTTTGCCAGCAGCCCCCCCCCATATCCCCTCCCCTCGGGCAACCATCAATCACTTGTCTGCATCTACAAGGCAGATTTTGTTTTTTAGAATCCATGTATAAGAGAGATCGTACAGTATCTGTGTCTGACTTATTTCACTCAGTATAATATCCTAAAGGTCCATCCACGTTGTTACAAATGGCAAGATTCCATTGTTTCCGATGGCCGAGTGGGATTCCATTGTATTTATGTACCACAACTTTATCCATTCATCCATCAATGAACACTTTGGCTGTTTCCCTGTCTTGGCTTTTGTAAGTAAAGCCACAACGAACATAGGAGTGCATGTGTTATCTCAAATTGGTGTTTCCATTTTCCTCAGAAAACTACCCAGAACTGAAATGGCTGGATCATATAGTTCTGTTTTTAGTTTTTTGAGGAACCTCCAGACAGTTGCCCACTGTGACTGCGCCAACTTACGTTCCCACCAACGGTGCATGTAGGTTCCCTTTTCTTCATATCCTCCCGAACACCTGTTACTTCTTGCTCTTCGATGACAGCCATGCTGACAAGTGTGAGATATCTCACTGTGGTTTTGACTGGCATTTCCCTCATGCTGAGAGATACTGAGCATCTCATCTTATGCCTGTTGGTCATTAGTGTGTTTTTTTTGTGTGCCCATTCAGATGCTCTGCCCATTTCTATATCAGGTTGGTTTTTGTTATTGATTTCTAGGAGTTCTTTATATATTTTGAATGTTAAGCCCTTATTGGGCATATGATTTGCAAAGATCTTCTCTCATTCGGTAAGGTTTTTTTTTTTTTTAAGATTTTATTTATTTATTTGATAGACAGAGATCACAAGTAGGCAGAGAGGCAGAGAGAGAGAGGAGGAAGCAGGCTGTCCGCAGAGGAGAGAGCCCGATGCGGGGCTCAATCCCAGGACCCCAGGATCATGACCCGAGCCGAAGGCAGCGGCTTAAACCCACCAAGCCACCCAGGCGCCCCTCATTCGGTAAGTTTTGTGGATGGTTTCCTTTGCTGGGCAGAAGCTTTATCGGTTGATACAGACCACGTGTTCCTGCTTATTGCCATTGCCTACGGGGTCAGACTCTAAAAATACTACCAAGGGGCACCTGGGTGGCTCAGATGGTTAAGCGTCTGCCTTCAGCTCAGGTCCTGATCTCCAGGTGCTGGGCTCAAGTCCCAAGCCAGGTTCCCTGCTGAGCAGGGAGTCTGCTTCTCCCTCTCCCTGTATGTTCCCTCCCTTTCTCTCTCTCTCTCTCCCTCAAATGAATAAATAAAATCTTTTAAAAAAAATATTGCCAGGAACAACAAGGGAGCTTACTGTCTATGTTTTCTTCTAGGAGTTTTATGGTTTCTGGTATCCTATTCAAATCTTTAATCCATTTTGAGTTAATTTTTGTGCATGGAATAAAATAGTGGCTCAGTCTTCCCAATATCATTTATTAGGGACTGTCCTCTCCCCAGTGCATATTCTCAGCTTCTCTGTTGTAAATTCATAGACCACACATGCTTGGATTCCTTTCTGGGCTCTCTATTCTGTTCCTTTGATCTATGCATCTGATTTTATGTCAAAACCATACTGTTTTGATTACTATAACTTTGTGTTACAGTTGGAAATCAGAGTGTGATACTCTGTTTTGCTGTTGTTGCTTAAGATGGTTTCCATGTTCAGGATCTTTTACCATTCTACACAGATTTTAGGTTTGTTCTAGTTCTGTGAAAAATGTCATTGGAATTCTGATAGGGATGGCATCAAACGTATAGATTGCTGTGGGTAATACGGACATTTTAACAACATGACTCTCCCAAGCCGTGAGCATACAGCATCCTTCCATGTATTCGTACCTTCGATTTCTTTCATCAGCATCTTGTGGTTTACAATGTACAGGTCTTTTCCGGTTAAATGTATTCCCAGGTATTTTATTCTTTTTGATGCAATCGTAAATGGAACAGTTTTCTTAATTTCCCTGATAGTTCATTTTTCCCGTGTACAAAAGTGCAACAGCTTTTTGTATATTAACTTTGTATCCTCCAACTTCACTGAATTTCCTAGTTCTGGTGGTTTATTGGTGGAGTCCTTAGGGTTTTCTCTCTACAAAATCATGTAACCTGCAAATACCAACAGTTTTACTTCCTCCAATATGGATGCTTTTTATGCCTTTTCTTACCTAAATGTTCTGGCTAAAACTTCCAGTACTCTGTTGAATCAAAGTGGCGGAAGTGGGCATCCTCGTCTTGTTCTTGGTCTCAGTGGAAAAGCTTTTAGTTTTTCACCACTGGAAGTAACGTTAGCTGTGGGCTTATCATGTATGGCTGTTACCGTGAGGTCCAGTCCCTCTATACCTGCCTTGCTGACAGTTTTTAATCATAAATGGATATTGAACTTTGTCAGATGCCTGGCCGTCCCTTCCCTCCCCTTCTTTCTCCCTTCCTTTCCTTCTTTCCTTGAGAACAAGCTCACAGGAGCGGGCAGGGTGGGGCTGGGAGGGGCAGAGGGAGCGGAAAGGAACCTTAAGCCGACTCCATGCTGAGCAGGGAGCCCAGCACAGGGCTTGCGGTCTCTCCCAGTCTCAAGAGGCTGGTCACAGAGGGACTGGGGTGAGTGTCAGCCGGCTGTCTATGCAGTGTCCTGGGGATGACGGCCTGCCAAGAACTGCCTCTCCAGTTGTTCCAGTTCTAGGGGGCCCCAGAAACACAAGCTCCCTGGGCACCAGAGCCACATGTTCGAGGGGGGTTCCCTGCGTGGGCTGCCTACACTCGCTGGCTTTCGCAGGACATGGGGGGCCCTGCTCTGGGGCATGCCTGCCTGATGCATTTAGCAGCGTGGGGCCACAAGGAAGCACCGGGCCAGGACAGACCACACAAGCAAGATAGAGGAAGAACGTGGACATGGGATTCACCAGCACCTCTATTCCCTGGAGAGACTTACACCCCAGTCCCGCCCCGCCAGCAGATGCCTTAAAAAGTAGTCAGTGACTTTCCTTCCCATATGGGCTAAGCACTTGCAACGGGCTCCTTTTGCATGGCATCCCAGGGAGAGTGGGCCTATGCTTGGGCCCTATAAGAGCACAGTCTCGGTTCCACAGCCCTGTGGGTCTGCTGGATGCAAACCTTGTTGGTTTTCAATGCCCAAAGTTCTGGGGGCTCATCTCCCCAGTGCAGGTCCTAAGGGCCGGGGTGCCTGAGGTGGGGCTTGAACCCTTCGCTTCTCGGGGAAGTGATCTGTGGTCTGTGACATCCTTCCTGCTTATGGACCGCTGTGCTGGGGATGAGGTTTTTGGCAAGACTGTGTCTCCTAGCCATTCTGATGTGGCCTTTTATCCTCTGGTGTGAGAGAGCTGTTCAAATAGCTTTTGAGGCTTTTTCAGAGAGAATGTTGCACACATAGCTGTAGTTCGGTGTACTCATGAGAGAAGGTGAGTTCAGGGTCTTATCTATGCCTCCATTTTGAATTGCCCTCCTGGGAACAGCTTTGCAGAGGACTGACGAAACACGAAAAGAACAAAGGGAGATGGGGAAGGGAGCCTCAGGGTTCTTCCTCCCCATGAATCACTCCTACTCTGAAGGCAAAAAATGATAAATGACCAATGGCCTGAGACTCCTGTTCTGCCCTTACCCCTTATAAGATGCTGGATGAGTCACTATTATCCTCTAAGTTTCTGTTTCTTTATTTGTAAAATGTACCCAAGAGAACTACTTCCCATACCTGTGAAGCTGAATTGAGGGCACATCTGGTGATTTCCTGGCAGAACGCCTAGCACGTGTGTGCTCAGCAGAGGGAAAATACTAATAAGAAGGGTGATGCTGGGGTGCCTGGGTGGCTCAGTGGATTAAGCCTCTGCCTTCGGCTCAGGTCATGATCCCAGGGTCCTGGGATCGAGCCCCATATCGGGCTCTCTGCTCAGCAGGGAGCTTGCTTCCCTCTCTCTCTGCCTGCTGCTCTGCCTACTTGTGATCTATCAGATAAATAAATAAATAAATCTTAAAAAAAAAAAAAGAGGGGTGATGCTTTGCCCGAGGACCCCGGATCAGCATTCCAGAAGCAGGATTTGAACCAGGGCCCATCTCTCTGCACATGATCTCATTGCATGATGCATACAAGCCGGGCCATGCCTCCAAATCACACAGCCCTCAGAATCCCTCTCCTTTTCCCATGTCCCACCCATGCAGTCAGAAACCTACCTTTCCCCAAACTAGTCGAAGTCAAAACGTCAAAAGTATTAACATACGTTCGCTCCTGTGGCTACCCTGTCTCCTGGTTTTATTAACACGACCTGCAATAGTAATCTTAAACCAGATCTAAGTGGTGGAAATATGTGATCCAATACTTTTCCCAGGGGTCAAGTCCATCTCCCCTACCCTCTTTCCAAAAAATGCCCCCCAAAGAAAGCAGGAATCTGCCTGGCCATAAAGCTCACTGACCCCTTTTAAGTCAGGAAGCTTTTCAACACCTTGACTGGACACAAAGGCGCTCTTGCCTGGAAAGGACAACTACGCTGCCATTTCCCCAAGCTCTGGTGCCAGTGCTGGTTATTCCTGACCTCGCCGGGGGGCTGAGTCTGTGCTGCACATCTCCAGCTCGGCTTCTCTCACTGCTTCCTTTCTCATCTCTGCTCACCCTGTCAGCACCAGAGCCCTCTCGTCCACAAGGCAGAAGCGCAGAGTGCCTTCCCCCAGAATAGGTTTTGTCTGAGAAGCAAGGTATGGAGGTAAAAAACAGGAAAAGCCAGCTGACGGTCAAGTGCTTACAGCTCTGCCGGGCTCTGAGCCATGGCGCTGGCTCTCAAATGTCCCCAGAGCTGAGAGCTCTTCAAAGGCCCCTGGCTGCAGAGGAGGCCTCTGTGTCACTCCCAAGCTCAGGCACCATGAGGCTCCCAGGAGACAGTGAGAGAGCTCTGAAGCGCCAGCCACACCAGCTCACTGCCATCAGCTCGAGTTTAAACAGAAGGCTGGTGGTAAGCTCGCAGTGAGGTGGGACCGACTTCTGACAGTTAAAGGGCTCTTAACCTTGGCACATGTTTCCACTCAGGCACTTCTCCCACTCTCTGGCGACCAACCATCTCGCTCTGTCTACAACCGACCTAGTTTTAGGGCTGCAAGTCCTGCATCCCAGGAAACCCTTAATCTCATGCAAACCTGGAGGGCTGGTCACCCTCACACCCTCAAGGCAACAAACGAATGACCCAACTCTGTGAGATCGGGGATGTCTAGAGGATGAAGGCAAGAGCTTCGCCTGGCGGCATCAGCTGGGTCTGCAGTCTTGTTCGGGCGCCCACAGCTGGTAAACTACGAGCCAGGCATCCACAGCCCTTCTCTTTACCAGGGAAAGTTTCTCAGCAAGTAGAAATTCTAGAAATCCCATCATTAGAATTTCACTTCTCTGGGTCAAGACCGTTCTCTCTGGTTAAAAGTTAAAACACCCTCGAGTGCTCAGGTAGGGAAATACATCATTAGCACAGTCACCTTCCCAGAAAGACTTTATTAGATTTTTCTTAAGTGTCAATACAAGCTTTTGTAGGGAGGAGGGAGGAGAAATGGATAACACGAGGGTGAGGTCAGCATGGGACCTGGGCTTCCAACGCAAACCCCACCTATCTCACAGTAATACAATTTTACATGCCAACAGCTTTTTAGTATATGTGCTGCCGAAGCGAGCACTACATGCCAACAGCTTTAAGCGGAATGGCTGAGACAGTCCTCATTTATGTTATGCATGCTAGCTTATCTCGAGGCGGCACCAGGAGAGATCCAGGACAGACGTTCGACCAGGCCTCTCTGCCAAGATGATTGCCATCCCTCATATCCATTCCCTTCACTGAACACACAAATGCACGATGAGCAGGATTCCTGAAACTCATAAGCGCTTAGAAGCCTCTATGGGACTTCACTGTGCTGCAGCTGACCCAGGGGGCCTGGGGTGGACCCAGATCTGCCCTCGAACTGGATTTCCAACCAGCTCCAGGGATTCACCTCCACCCCCATTATAAAGATGGGAACTGGTGTCCAGAGGAGGTGGGCAGGTGAGAAAACCAAACAAAGCCCTGAAATTGCTGATAGCCGGGCTGGGATACTCCCTGCCGAACTTAGGATGCCCTAGGATGTAATAAGCCTCAGATGAGGTCACCCCGTCATGTGGGGGGACACCAGGCGGAGGGGCGCTCTGCAACCATCAGAATAACTAAGGATCTTCTGCTCCGTCCACCACCGGCGGCCACTGCTGCTTTGCCTGTGCAATCCCAGCCCCACGGCAATCCTCTACCTTCCAGACAAAATGGCCAAGATGGCCAAGATGGCCAAGATGCTCTCTTGCTGATGGGTCCAGACATCCCCCAACGTAGAACTGGCCTCAGCCTCCTCAAACCTGCTGGAAAATCACCCAGCAGAAGCCCAATCCCTGCACAGAGCTCCTTCCAGTGCCCCTCCTCCAAGCCAGCCAGTCTGGGGCACGTTCTCACGGCGTCAAACTCAATCAACCCTCATTTATTCGGCAACAGTTGCGTTCCTATCTGTCTTTGCTGCTGGGCTTCGACAAGAGTGAGGGCAAACTAAGTCTAAGGCGAGGGGATATGTTGCCCAGAGCAGCGATCTGGGCTCAGAATGGTCAGAGCATTTCCTGTCTCCACTCTGTGCCCCCCCACCTGCCCACTCCAGGGAGCCTGGCTGCACCTGCTGCCGACTCAGCGGGTATAGGTTTTAGCAGGAGCTCGTGGCCAGCTTCTCTACCTCCACTTCCTACTGACTGGCCAGAGCGACCGGCTTTAGTAGGTCACCAGGAAAGCAGGGGCTCCCCACCAAGGACAGGGTTTGCCAGAGTATGTGTATGCTGGTGCGTGGAGTGGGAAGCTATTGCCAGCCTGTCCGTCACTGACAGCCGAAGTCTGGAACAAAGCAGATGGGGGTTAATTCACAACAGGCAAAGCGAGGGTCTCACACGGGGTCCTGACTCACGCTCTTCATCGTCACAACATTTAGGAAAGATTCAGAAACGGCATATGGTACTACAATTTAGCAATTTTCCAATTCTGCCCCCTCATCTTCTCTCATAGAGGAAGAAACATATTTGCTCCGTCCTTCCCCACAGGGGGGTAACAGAGGGTTTCCAGAGACACGACTTCTCAAATGGCGCCCTTATAAGGTACGTATATTATGGTGCGACCCACAGAGGATACCAGCGTCCGTGGAAATTCTAACACCCTGTACAGATGTTAACACCAGCCCCGCCCCTCCCCCAAGGTCAAAGCCTTATGTGCTAAGTTACAACACGCTTTCTTCTCTGTACTAGAACACCTTCTGGGACCAGACCGCATGCTCCTGCGAGGACAAAGAGTGGTGCCTGGTCATCCACAGAACACAGGTCCTGCTGCCCTTTTGGCACAATTAAGAGGGTGTGCTATTTTTCAGGGAAATAAACCTCACCCTCACCATTTCTAATAGCCGATAAAAAGAACGGCCCTTACAATTATTAAACAGCACCAAATGCCTGGCACTGATCTTCAAGGTAGCATTAGATAAAATTGAGGCCACAAACTGCGTGACTTTCTTCAAGGCTCGCCGGCAGCCCGAGCCTGCCCCAGAGAAGCGGCCACGGGGTGCCAGCTGCAGGCGTCCTGCTGGGCATTCGCTCATTTAATGATGTGGTGAGAAAAGAGCAGAGATGAAATGAACTTTTTACAGGAAAAGGCGGGATTGAAGCTTACCAGGACTGTGAAGCTTCATACCCAGATCTCAAAACCCAAATGAGAATCTTACTTCCTTTGAATTTTTTCTTTTAAAGTGCCTTGGTGAACTTGCAAGGTGCTGATCGCAGGTGCAGAGCGGGCCCTCCTCGTGCTTCGGAGAAGCCCCCACACGGGACGAGGCACTGAACCTCCCAGAGTTGGCAAGTGAGCACGTTCCTGCTTCTGGCCAAGAAAGGACCCTCCTGATCAGTGGGAGGGAGGAGGCCGCTGGAGGCATTCATGTTCATGGGCTTTTTGATTTCACACATCCGTGACAATTTAAAAAACTGAAGGGAACCCAAAGGCTCCAAAGACTATTTTGCCAGGAGTCCCCTCCCCCAACAATCCTCAATCGTGACTTTAATCATTTTAACATAAAAATATTTAAAAGAATGGAATTGCAATCAAAACCACATTTGACCTTACACAGCACCCCAGGGTTCTTATTTTTCCTCTTAACTGTGGACCAACAGTAACCTGACCGCAGACCAGCTGTGGTCTGCTGGGGAATCCCCACAGGAGGCAACACGTGCCCCTTCCCACTACCCCGAGGGGCCTTCTGGACAGTGTGCACACACCCACCCATGGATCGAGCTGGGAGCTGTGGTGTCAGGCTGGGTCTACACCTAGAGCTTAATCTCTCAGGGCCTCAACTCCCTTCTATCTGTAAGTTGAGGGCTTTCTATCTCAAACACAATGAATGCTGAACACCTGATTCCAGGCTGAGCATCTTCTTCTTGGTGTCCCAATCCCCTCAGTGGCTCCCTCATCTGGGGGTTCAGGGTGGGACCCTACCTGGGGCCAACCAACAGAGGACATTCAGGCGCAGAGGACCACACCTGCATCGGCATCAAACAGTTTCTCCATCTGCCTCCTGCTCCCTTCACATGCCCTGGGTCCTGAAGGCTGGAGCAGAGAAGGGAATTACCACTCGGGTTTCTTCCGGGCCCTTCCATCGCAGGGCTGGAGCCCTCACTGAGGAAAGTCTATACCTGTAGCATGTGCTGACTGCAGGGAGATGGAGAGAAGAGAAACTCAGAAAAGGACAGAAGACACACGTTGGGCTTGGTTTTGGACACCCACTCCAGTTGGCCTCCTGGTCCCCATTCCACACAGGAGCTCTGCTGAGAGGTGTGCAGAGCCTCGTGTAATTGGGGCGAGGGGTGGCCCTGAAGAGGAAGCCTCAGGGTATCAGGATGCCCGGGCCCACCTCCGCTCAGCACCAGAGTCTGGGGCTGGGATGACTTTGCAGTCTGTCCCACTGGGTGGGAACCAGCAGCTGGGGACGGCCAAAGCCCAGTCGGTGAGGCAGAAGGCTTTCATCACAGGCCACCATCTGAGCCTGTTTTAAGTTAAAGCTTCAAATGTTTTCTACTTCTAGGCAGCTCTTCCCCCAGCCAAAGTTCAGTGAAAAAGCACCCAGAGCTTTGTCACTGTCTCACTCACTCACAAGAGCCCCGGGGGGCAGCACCATGACACGGTGCCCAGCACAGCCGCCCCAGGACTCTGTCCCACCCTTTTATCCTTTTGTCCATCCTTCCAGAGTGCCTCAGAAACCCATCCTCTACCAGAGCATTATTGAGATTTCCGGCACCCACACCTTTGCTCCGTGGCCCCGAGGGCCCCCACCTCCTACTGGGTCCATATGGCCCGTGCATCCATGACCTGGGCCCCCAGGGCCTGAAGGGCTCCTCCTCTGACCCACACTCCCATTCCACCTCAGGATCTCATTCATAGACGTCCCCCTCCAAGCCTTGCCATCCACCCCACGGGGCTTGGGGAATAATGCACCAGACCCCACGGAGCTTAACTGAAGAGCCTAGAGCAGCAGGTGGGTGGTGAGACACAGGGGCCCTCAGTTTGAATGGGGTTGGTGAGAAGGGGGTGTGCTGAGGGGAGGAAGACGGTACTGGGGAATAAGAGAGGGGCTGGGGAGGAAAAGGCAGGAGGAGTGTGTGTGCTCTGGGACAGATGCGAGGTCAATGCCGTGACAGGGGACACCAGAACTCAGGAGACCACATGGTGGACAAAAGGAAAGGAGGGACCGACTCTGTGACATCCCACCCAGGCAGGTCTGTCCATCCTAGAGCATGGACCACATCTGCTCCGAGAGGCTCTGGCCCAGTCCCAGGATCCATGACAGGCCAAGAAAGGAGTTCAGAAAAGAGGGGCTATCCCCTGGGGCCCCATCCAGTCCACACTCTGCTTAACTCAGGTGGCTTTTAAAGGGCCTTCTCTGCCCCCTTCAGGCTCCTGGCTGCAGAGTCCACTGCTGCGGCCCCCAGAGCCAGCCCACAGCCCCCATCCCCACAACCCTGGCTTCTACTCACTCCTTCCTCTCTTGCTCATTCAGTCTCCCTGGCTAGACTGTAAATCTTCCATAATCACAGACTTCTCTTACTCAAACCCTACCTGTGGCTCCTCAAAAGAACGGTCCCATATGCTTTACCCAGGTTTTCAACAAAATACGCTACTCTCCCTTTATCTCCCTGGAGTCCACCTACCCCTTGGTCGGGACTCTTTCCAGAGCACAACAGGTAAGGTGCCCCCTCCCACCCACGCCTGTGAGCCAAGAAAGCATGCAGGGTGAACTCTGCCAACCGCCCTCACAGCCCCCATGTACTTCCCCATGAAACTTCCAAAGAACCCGGTCCTTCTACAGTGTTCAGGAGCGGTGTCTGACGGCCAGGAAGGCAGATGTTCCGTCTCTCAGCTCCCATGGCTCCTACTTCTCCTCCCCCCGCCCCAACTCCTCTGGTCTCTCCCTCACTCCTCCCTTCTCCCCAAGTGCCTTCTCCATACCCCAAGCTCCTGCCCCCATCAGGGTCTCTACCTTGGGACTGCAGGACTGTTTCCTTAAGAGGGGGTGGGGAGGGGCGCCTAGGTGGCCCAGCCAGTTAAGCATCCAACTCCTGGTTTCTGCTCAGGTCAGGATCTCAGGGTTATGGACCACCAAGCCCGAGACCCACAATGTCAAGCTCCCCACTTGGCGGGGAGTCTGTTTCCCCTCTCTCCCACTCTGCCCCTCTCCCTGCTCATGCGCACGCGCACACACACACACACACACACACACTCTAATAAATAAATAAATCTTTAATAAAAATAGGGGGTGGTAAGCCTCCATAGCTAAGGCATGCCCGGGACACCCACGGTGGTATACATCCATTCCCAGAGCTGGTGACCTTCCAAATGGCCTCCACGATGCTCCATGGAGGCAGAGGACAGCATGCACGAGGGGTGTCACAGCAGACCCTGGGCTCCAGGATTGCAAAACCCAGGGTGCAACTGACTTCTTGGGGCCTGTGAGCCTCTATCGCTTAAACCAGGAGTAGAGCCTTCCCATGGCACGGCTATGTGGATCAGACAGATGAGTGTAACAAGCTTATTCATAAGGTACTTGCAAAAAAATCACTCAGCTTTTTAAAATCAGTAAATCAGATGGGGCTTCTTGAAACTTCATGCACCTACAGACCACGTCTAGGAGTCTGGAGTTACACTCCAGGGTCCTTTCTAAGTTGATGGCTTGGAGGCACGCTGACGCTCCTGGACACAGAGTTCCCTTTTGGTTTATGCCAAATCCTCAGCTCTCTGTGGCCGAGAGAGGGAATCAAGACTCCACTGAGGTCTGTGGCCACCCACACATGTGCACACACACGTGCACACACATACCTGCATGCCCACATGAAACTGTCAACCTCGCCACCTTCAACCTCGCCTCTGCGGATGAAACCCCTCCTGTCTGGTCGGCTCAGGCCCCTGTAAGGCCAGTGGGGAGGGGAGGGCAGGCTTCAAGCCACACTGATGTGCTGAGCGGAACTACCATTTGGCTTTGCTAATAACCTCACCAGCTAATTTCTCCAATTTAAGTTCGGAGACTGTTTCCCTAACTACAGAATCTAAAGCAAAACTTCCCCAATACCATTCAAATGGAAAAAGTAGAAATTCTACAAGACCAATAACTTAGAATCAAGTTTTGCTGTCCCTCCCTCCAATTACCCAAGTCTTCAATTCCTAGTTTTGTTTTGTTTTTTAAGATTTTATTTATTTGAGAGACAGAGAGGGAGAGCACAAGCAAGGGGAGGGGCAGAAGGAGAGGCTCCCTGCTGAGCAGGGAGCCTGATTCGAGACTTGATCCCAAGACCCCGGGATCATGACCTGAGCTGAAGGCAGACGCTTAATGGACTGAGCCACCCAGGGGCCCCTCGAATTCCTAGTTTTTGACTGGCCAGGATGTATTTATGAATTCTAATTACTCAAAGATATCTCTGCCATAAAAATAGCTCCAGAATAATATTATTTTCAAAACCTCCTCCAGGAACACATGGGCACACACATATGCAAAGATGCATCGAGCTGTGACTTACAATCGTACACTCTTCAGCAGGGATGTTACAGCTAAAACACGTAAAGGAGTTCGATTTCCTCCAGGAAGATCAATAGTCTCAGAGCTTCTGAGCTGGCTGACATTTTCCTTATGTGACTTGCCTTCTGTAGGGCTTACACGAAGACGCTGCCAGGAAGAACCCAGCTCCAAAGCTGTGAGCCCGTGAAAACATAGAGCTGGCTCTGGGGGCAGAGTGCCCAGCATGAGCTCCAGGGCCCTCTGGCCAGGAACCACCAAGGCCTGGGCTGGGGACCAGATGAATCATGGTTCACCTTCCCCTCTGACATGGCACTTCGGGTCCCGGGAAATCCCACAGTCTCCTGACGGTCCCAAATGGCAAAGGGATGAATGGCACACAGAACTGAGGCCGCCTCCCTCAGCCCCTGGAGTCCCGCCTGCCTGCCCTGATGACTGCCGGGTCTGTCACACTTCCTTGTAGAGTGGACTGTTGTCTGCCAGAGCTGCTCTAACAAGTGTCACAGACCTCGGCTCTGGAAGCTAAAAGTCTAAGATCAAGGTGTGGGTAGGGATAGCTTCTCCTGAGGCCTCTCTCCTTGGCTTATGGATGGTTATCTTTTCCCTGTGTCTTCTCATAGTCTTCCTTCATGTGTATCTGTTACCTAGTCTCTTCTCATAAGGACACAATTGTACTGGATATGGCCCACACTGACTTTATTTTAACTCTATCATCTCTTTAAAGTCCTATCTCCAAAAACAGTCACATTCTGAGCTGCTGGGAATTGGGACTTCAACATACAACTCTGGGGGGCGGGGCATGATCAGCTCATACAGACAGGAGGTGGTATCTAGCTGAGCAGATGCTCAGGGTAGGGCTGGAGGCAGAGGTCTCCCCAGAACAGACCATAAACCCTTAGAGGACAGGGCCAGCCCAAGGGGTCTGCCCTCCTGGCACTCACTCCACCCCTAGAGTTCCAAGCCCTGGGTTTGCAGGGGCTAAGGACCTCCCTCAGGGCCCGCACCATCACATCTGCTACAACTCAAAACCCAGCAGGGGTCCATACCTCATCCCCTGGAGCAATTCATCTGGTAAAAACAGAAGAGGAAGGGTAGGACACACAGGGTGATCTGATCTGAGCTTAGCATGAGGCCCTGACTCTCAGCCCAGACAACGGAGACCCACCTAGCCAAGGAACCCAGCAGAACCTTCTCCCCACAAGATTAAATGGTTCTTTCAAAGTCAAGTCCTGTTACTTGGCAACCCTGGCAGGTTACTAAGGTGACAGACTCAGTCTCAGGGGCAGCCCATCAATTAGCAAGAACATGCCAAGAGAGGGTGGCCAGATTTAGCGAGATATAATACAGGATGCCTAGCTCGATGTGAATTTCTGATAAATAACAAACAGCTTTTCATATAGACAGGCCCACTGAAACATTTATTATCTGAAATTCACACTGAATTGGCATCCTATATTCTAGCTGGTGAACCTAGTCCCCCCACAAAAATCCCTCCTTGTCATGCTGATGCCCACCTGGTATCTCCTAAGGGAGCCAACTACTAGTGAGCAGAAGGTTCTGCCTGGAGATGCCCAGGGGAGCCCTTCTTCTCAGGAGGGTCCTTCTGCAGAGCTAACCCTTCCCATCGGTCCAGCGACTTCAGCATGTGCTCACCTTATAGGGGAAAGGGGTTAGGCCCACCTCTTTGACGCCAAGGATCTCAGCCACAACGGGCTTCTACATTGGTGCTCGGACAGCTGCTGTCAGTACTGCTGTCGCCCTCGCTGGTGATGGTCATCTCAGGAGGCAGAGGGGACGTGACTGCAGGGGGTCAGGAAGATGCTCCTGAGGGCACCTTCACTCACTACTGAATCTAAACTTCTAGCAAAATGATGCCTATTTCCTCTCAGCACTGGTGGGGATTCCTCCAATGCTCGGTTCCCAAGGTCAAATCAGCCAGTCCATGTGTCTACTGGCTGGGCCTAAGTCCAACACACACCTCGGATCTGCACACCTCCCAGCATCCTCTCCTCCCCCATCTCCTGTCAGACTGTGGCGGGGCCACATGCTGTGCACGCCCCTCCCCCCACCCACCCTGTGCTCCTTCTCAATCATGTGCTCAGAGTAGCTCTTCCCGAGATACACTGGGCCACATCGTTCTTTCTTAGAAACACTCCAAAGGCTCCGACTGCACTCCAAGTAAAGAGCCATGTCCTTAAGACGCCCCAGAAGGCTCCCCATGAGCCACTCCTACCCTTTACCCTCGAGTCCTCCTCCTCCTCCCCCCTCCCTCCCTCCCCAGCAACCTGCCCCCCCCCTCACCCAGCACCTGCCCTCCTGGCACACTTCCACCATGGGCCTCATGCTCTAGCCACTAGCCCAGCTGGATGGGAGGAACACCCACTTCCCAGGTATGCCCCTGGCCAACTCCCTGGCGTCCTGAAAGCTTCACTCAGATCTTATCTTCTCAATGGGGCCTATCTTGTCTGCTCTATTTAATTCCATGATTGAGTCCCCTTCCCTGTTCGATCATTCCCAAGCCCCCCACATCCTGCCTGCTGTTCCTTCCCTCTGAAACACCTCCATTCTGATGGGCCATCTGTCTGTCCCGATGGTTGCTTGTTGTCTGCTTCCCCCTCTAGAAGACAAAGATTGGCTTTGTCCGCCGATGGACCTGCACGAGTACACGCTCAATAAATACTTGTTTGGTTCACTGTCCACCGTGTGGCTACGGAATACCAGTAACAGGGCAAGCACCAGGCCTCACTGAGGACCTTGTCTGTGCCAGGCACTAGGCAAGGGACTTTATCTACGTTAGACACGTTAATTCTCCTAACTATCCTCTGAGTCTGGTTGATATTCTCCGCTTTATGAGAAAATGGGCTCAGAATGGTCCCCAGGCTAGGAGGGCCCAGGGTCAGGATTCTGACAGAGCCAGTGGGGCGCCGGCAACTTCTCATGACTGTCTACACTTACCCTGGGAGACCACTGTCCCCTTCAGCGCTCTGTCCCTCCCACCCAACTCCTGGCATCTCCCAGGAGGGACTGCTCCCTGCAGGCAGTCACACAGGGACAGGTTGTATGGTCTGAGGAACGGACGTTGGCCTTGGCTCCTGAGTTGCGTGAGCCTCTGGGGTCACAGACCCCCCAGGTAGTGAGCGTCCTCATGGGTCATCTTGACTCCAACCCTCACCTACAGTGGGAGGCACACAACGCATGTCAGACACGGCGGCACTCACAGCCCGTTGGGGGGCCCAGTGCTTAGCCTGCAGACAGGCTCGGTGACTGCGGCTACAGCCGAGGGCTCTCCTCCTGGGGAACTCCTGACTATCCCAAGTGGGACCTTGGCACCAAAGGCCCGCTGTTGGGGCAAGAGAGGAGGATGAGCAGCAAAAGGCCCTGAGCAGGCTCCGAGAAGGCAGTGCAGCCTCAGGGCCCAAAGGGCTCGGTCCCCCGGCATGGTTGGGCAGGGGAGCTGCCTGCGTCCTCCAGCTCGGAGCCCCCATGGCTGCAGCACTGGGCCCTTCCCTCTGAAGGCGGAGGTGGCGGCCGGACCCAGGAGGAGAAAACACTGCGTGAGATGTTCACTCTCCGCTCTTTTCCAGGGGGTGGAAGACGCTGGCATTAGTAAGTAATCGGGTTTCACGCTTCCTCAGTTTTCCGCCCGGCGTCTCCCTCCTGAACTGGAGACCTCGGGCCTCCAGCCACATTCACTGTCGCTGCTAGACCCTGGCCTCCCCCTCGCCCCGCGCGGGCCTGTGTGGGGCCCACAGGTCTACTGCCCTCACCTCCCCCCCCCCACCGCACAGGCTAACACCTGCCAGCCCCCACAAGACTGGAGGTGACGTGGATAGGAACACAGTGTAGAGAGAGTGGGGGTGGGGGGCCCAGGGGCTCCCAAACTCTCTCACCTTCTAAGACGGCAGGCCCCCAGTCCAGAAGCCCCTGCCAGGAGCGATGGCTGATTGCTGAGGGGGGGGGGGGACTGCCTTCGGGTTCAGCTAAAACCTCTAATTTCTCAGATTCCCCCAGTCTTTCCTGGAAAAAAAGAAATGACTGATGCCAACCATTACCAATCACATTCTATAACGAAACCTCATGAGCAACAGATTCCATGAGGATTGACTCTAAATGACACCAATATCCACATATACATGTGAGTAATCACCTCAAAGGGGGAGAGCCTGGGGCACTCACTGACCAAGCAAGCCCCACAATAACTGTTTACCCTTAAGAAAACCTGGAAGGGTTCAAGCAGCAGACAGAGGGGAGCGAAAGGGATGCGTGTTCATGGAGGATTTTCTATGGGCTTGACGCTACACATGCTTTCCAGACACGTGATCCCTTCCAAAAAGGCAGTAAGGTAGCTACGATTCCCCCATTTTCCAGATTAGAAAACCGAGGCTCAGGTTAGGTTACTTTGCCAAGCAAAATCAGTAGAGATGAGGAAGTTGGAGAATTCCAGGATTTGGCTGGACTCAAAGGAGACTCAGGAATTTTGAATCAGAAGTCTCTTATTCTTCAATACTCTCAAACTTAACCCAACATTACATCAGGAATGGTCCAGGTTCCCTCAGATCTGGCGCTGGCTAAGCTCTTTGGAGGATGCTGACATGGCCTGGGCAAAGGTCTCGGAATCCGGCTGAGCCTGCACCGGGGAACCATGCCTGCCTCCTCTTGGCTCTGAGGATCTGGTCTTTTAATCTCCAGGTAGAAAGTGAGGAAAATAGGTCAAGCTAACCTAAAAGACCAAACCCTAAGCCTTTTGTGATCACAGCAGCAACATTTTAATATGCCTCAATTATGTAATATTCAGTGGACGTAGAAGGCATGCCACCCCTGCCAATGGTAGCTTCAAGCCTCTGCTTACATGGTCACTGAAACTAGTATTTTAGAATGAGTTTCTTTGGGGCAACTTCTGCCCTCAATGGATTCTCATATTCATCCAAGCAACTATCAGACCAAGTCCTTGTTGAAAAGTTTGAATAATGGGCCTTGGAGCACCTGGGTGGCTCAAGCATTAAGCGTTTGCCTTCAGCTCATGTCATGATCCCAGGGTCCTGGGATCGAGTCCCTCATCAGGCTCCCTGCTTGGTGGGGAGTCTGCTTCTCTCTCTCCCACTGCCCTTGCTTATATTCCCTCTCTCGCTGTGTCCCTCTCTTTAAAGAGAGAGAGAGAGAGAGGAACAGAATGACGGTGAATCCAAATATTACAAATATTAAGAGTACATTGTCTAGAAAGAATATCTTTCCTTTTAGAACTGATGGTTGGGGGCGCCTGGGTGGCTCAGTGGGTTAAGGCCTCTGCCTTCGGCTTGGGTCATGATCCCAGAGTCCTGGGATCAAGCCCCATGTTGGGCTCTCTGCTCAGCAGGGAGCCTGCTTCCTCCTCTCTATCTCTGCCTACTTGTGATCTCTGTCGAGTAAATAAATAAAATCTTTAAAAAAAACAATTATATAGAACTGATGGTTGTAGGCAGTCCAAGATGAAGCATAGGAGGACTGTGAATTCCCCTCTTCCCACAGACACTTGGATCTACAGCTGGGTATAAAAAAGCTCCCTCCGAAAAAGACTTGAAAACTAGCTGAACAGCTCTCCTGCCAGAGTAGAAAAGGCCACATGGAGGTGGGCAGGAGAGGCAGAGGCATGGTCCTGTCCAAAACCCCACCCCAGGGCAGTAACCCACAATCAGGAGGCCTCTCACAAAGTGGGAGCTTCTCCCTGGGGGGCCAGGGGTGTGTGCCCCACAGCAAGCACACCAACCGTTGAGACCTGCACCAAAGAGATGAGCCCCCAAAATGCCTCCCTTTGAAAAACAACAGGGCTTAAGTCTAGGAGACCCTGAAGGATGTAGAGAACGAAGGCTGCACTCTTGAGGGGCTTGGGCACACACTCGTTCATCCTGGGGACCAGAGCAAAAACAGCTCCATGCTGAGCACGGAGCCTGATGCTGGCCTCGATCCCACAGCCCTGAGATCATGACCTGAGCAGAAATCAAGAGTCGGACGCCCAATCAACTGAGCCACCCCAGCGCCCTGTGAAAAAGATGTTTGCTAATCTTCAAGAGTTAGCCAGAAGGGCAGGATCCTGTTGGGACTCTCTCCTGGGTGGCAGCACTGGTGGGCACAATTTCTGCACTCCGGTTCTACCTTGCTAGTGCTGCTAGTGCAGGCAGGTGTGTGTAGTCCTTGCAATCTCCCCCTGCCGGCCAAAGTGGGGGGCGTGCCCACCCCTGTACTCTCCAGCTGCTTCACTAAAGCCAGAGAGTGAGCATGGACCACACAGGGGACTCTCCTTGATGCCCCAGTGGGGGCTTATCTTCCTGACTCCCACCCAACTGAAACAATCAGAGAGACAGCTCTTGGCCGGCTGCCAACCTCAGGGCACTGCACAGACAACTGACTGAACTCACCCCCAGATTTCCTGTGAGGAGAAAAAAAAGCCTCTTCACTTGTCCTAGAGCTTCAGCCTGAGAGGCAGGCTTCAGTTTTGCCACATGTCTTGAGGCTCTGAAGGTGCTCCCAGGGAGCAGAACCCAGGACACACCATCTCTGCACGCTCCGTAGGTCCTGCTGTAGCTCACCAGTACCTTCCAGAGAGGAGCAGATATATTCATCTGGAGCCCTGATTTTTGCACCTGCCGCCCAGGGTCTGTTTGCAGCTCCCAAGGGATCAAACCCCTCACTCCTCAGGGAGAAGCTCTGAATTTGTAAACCTCTGGGTTGCCTAGTCTGGAAACCAGCAGGGTTCACAACTGCAGTCCCATGGGACTGTCTGTATCTCCTTACTTTAGGAGCTATGGGGTAGTTTCTAATCAGTCTGAAACCAGGAGCTGACTAAGATCCCCCTCCACCCCCTAGCTTTGGAACACCGGCAGGTCCTGGCGCATGCCCAACAACTGAGACCTATCAAGTATGAGAAATAGACTGCTTTGGCCATCACAAAGGTTCGCTAGACAAGCAAGGGCTAGGGCAAAGCTGACCTACCAGATTCATCCCCTACACAAGCCCGCTCCTTCAAGACGAGGAGTGGAACTGTTTTGTTTTGTTTTTAATTTTATTTTTTTTTATTTACTTGATAGAGATCACAAGCAGGCAGAGAAGCAGGCAGAGAGAGAGGAGGAAACAGGCTCCCCGCTGAGCAGAGAGCCCGGTGTGGGGCTTGATCCCAGGACCCTGAGATAATGACCTAAGCCGAAGGCAGAGGCCCAACCCACTGAGCCATCCAGGCACCCCGAGGAGTGGAACTGTTTTGCCTAAGACATAAAAACAGCCAAGCAAATGAGGAAACAGAGGGATACGTTCCAAACAAAAAACAAGAAAAAAAAACAGGAAAAAACCTTAATAAAACTAAGATGAGTAATTTACTTGATAAACAGTTCAAAGTAACAGTCATAAAGACGCTCACTGAACTCAGGAGAGGAATGGATGAACATGAGCCTGGGTGGCTCAGTGGGTTAAGTGTTGGTCATCTCAGGGTCATGAGATCTAGCCCTGAGTTGGGCTTGTGCTCAGCAGGGAGTCTGCTTCTCTCCCTCTGCCCCTCCCCCAACTTGCACTCACTCACACTGTCTCTCTTTGTCTCTAAAATAAATAAATCTTAAAAAAAGAAAAGGAAGAAAATGATGAACACAGGGAGAACTTCAATAAGGAGACTGAAAAAAGTACCAAATAGAAAAAAGTACTTAAAGTACTAAAAAGTACTAAATAGAAGTCACAAACTGAAGAATACAAAAAAGATGAACCCTAAAGAGATCCACACCAAGACTTATAATTAAAATGTCAGAAGTGGGGCACCTGGGTGGTTCAGTGGGTTAAAGCCTCTGCCTTTGGCTCAGGTCATGATCCCAGGGTCCTGGGATCAAGCCCCGCATTGGGCTCTCTGCTCAGCAGGGAGGCTGCTTCCTCCCCTCTCTGCCTGCCTCTCTGCCTACTTGTAATCTCTGTCTGTCAAATAAATAAATAAAATCTTTAAAAATAAAAAAGTCAGAAGTTAGAACTGACAGAAAATTTAAGTAATGATATAAGGCAGAATAATAGAGGTTGGATGATATCATAATTATAATCTTTATAGAATTACTTCATGTATTAGTCTTCATCATACTAAAGCAAATAGTCCTAAAGAATTAAATGTTATAGTCACTTAATTCAGGCTTTGTGTATTTTTTTAAAGATTTTTAAAATTTATTTGCTTGAGAGAGAGCGAGAAACAGTAAGAGATCAGGGGAAGCACACTCCCCACTGAGCAAAGAGCCCAATGCAGGGCTCAATCCCAGGACCCTGAGGTCATGACCTGAGCCGAAGGCTGTTGCTTAACTGAATGAGCCACCCAGGCGCCCCCAGGCTATGAATATTTCAAGAAAATGTCCTATTTGAGAATTCTTCATCTAGTGAAGATAAAACCAGAAAGTCAACTCTGCCACCTTAAAAATCCAGGAACAGAAAAAAATCCCATAAGCATGTATAACACCATCCACAATAAATCACTTTCAATCCAGCCCTGAAAACTAATATACAGAGTAGAAAGAAAGCATTACAGAAAAATTTTGTTTTCATTAATCAAGCTGGAAAATAACGGACCTTACACGAATGCCCTTTAGGAAGACAACTCTTATAGTTTTAATGTCGACGGAAACTAATGCTACACTCAGAATGCATGTTAAAACAATTACTGTAGACTAACTACCACTTTCAGTCATCAGAAGACGAAAAATGGCCAAGAGTCACCCAAACTGAATCCTGGTTCCTCCTGGAAAATGTGTCACTGAAAAATTTCCTCCCAAACCATTGTGCTCTTTCTGTATCTTACACAGCAGACACCGCGATGCGCAAAGACATCCAGAAGGCCTTTGAGGGCTGACAGCCTGCTGGAGTAATGAGGAATTCACCCGGGTTTCTGCCTTTCTGCTGGGCCCCGAGAATTCTGGGTAACCAAGGTGACGTGTCATGAGAATACAAGTGTTCCTCACACCGTACATACCATCTCCTCAGGGTAGACACCAAAATCCATGTTCGCATATGAAAATCTGAGATGCACACAGAAATCAAGAGTGATTTCGTCATCTTGAAAGAAAACCACACTGTTGCGATGCCACACGCCTAGTTTCTCCTCAAGTGACTGTAGGAAGTAGCCACTGCAGTCAGAAATCTCAGAAAGAAAAATCAGAGCACAGGCAACATCTGAAGTTTACTCCTGAAAATACTTCGAGAACGACTGTGAGCAATAAACCAGGGTTTAGTTCATGAGACTATGTCAATGAGATTATACCATCCCACGTCCTGGTCAAATCCTCATGTTTGGGAGATGGAGGGATGTCTTCATCTTCCAGAGCTACTATGAGGGAAAAAGGTGGAGACAATACTGACAGAAGTCCCTACTTCGGCAGGAGAGCCAAAAACACCTTGCCCCTCCATAACCCCAAATGAAAATAAACATCTCGGGGCGCCTGGGTGGCTCAGTGGGTTAAGCCTCTGCCTTCCACTCAGCTCATGATCCCAGGATCCTGGGATTGAGCCCCGCATCGGGCTCTCTGCTCAGTGGGGAGCCTGCTTCCCCCTCTCTCTCTGCCTGCCTCTCTGCCTACTTGTGCTCTCTCTCTGTCAAATAAATAAAATAAATAAAATCTTTAAAAAAGAAAAAAAGAAAAGAAAGGAAACATCTCATTTTACGAGTGTGCAGCAATGACTATGCAGCAGGAGAAATTATTATATTATTATTCCTGTACTATATTGTCAACCTTTTGAATTCTGACACCTAAAATTTTTAATAAAATATGAAGGCTTTTTTTAAAGAACAAAAACTTCAGACTATATCTTTATCCTAGAAGTTCATCCTACAATTGGCTTCTGTCTTGGCAAACATTTAGCCATTTAGATAACATCTGTATTTAGTGCTTTGTGTGTATGCATGTGTAAAATAAAAGGATGGTAGTAAGTCTTAAAATTATGTATAATAGGGACGCCTGGGTGGCTCAGTTGGTTAAGCGGCTGCCTTCGGCTCAGGTCATGATCCCAGGACACTGGGATCGAGTCCCACATCGGGCTCCTTGCTCGGCAGGGAGCCTGCTTCTGCCTCTGCCTGCCTCTCTGTCTGCCTGTGCTCGCTTGCTCTCTCTCTAACAAATAAATAAAATCTTTAAAAAAAAATTGTGTATAATAAGAGTGAAATAAGGATTCTCGATACAAAAGGTCTCGTTCTGGGGAAAACAGCTGGGAGAACAGTATACTGTTTTCAAAATGATGGAGGGGAAATATGCATTCGGCTATGAGAAAGGGAAGGAGAATGAGACCAAATATTACTAAAAGGGAAAACAGCTTTTTCTGCCATCTTTCCATGTCGCTGTAACAGCGTGCACGAATGTCCCGACAGATGCCCTCAAGAACATTAACAATGCTGAAAAGAGAGGCAAAGGCCAGGTTCTTAGGAGGCCCTGCACCAAAATCATCATCCGGTTTTCTCACTGTGATGACAAAGCATGAGTACATTGGCAAATCTGAAATTATTGATGACCACAGAGCTGGGAAAACTGTTGTGAACCTCATGGGCAAGTTAAACAAGTGTGGCATGACGAGACCCAGACTTGAGGTACAACTGAAAAGATCTAGAAAAGTGGCAGAATAACCTGCTCCCACCCCCTCAGTTTGGTTTCACTTTACGGAAAACTTCTGCTGGCATCATGCACCATGAAGAAGGAAGAGACACAGAGGAAAGAAAATCCTGGGATTCCTTTCCTAGGAATGTAATACACGCATGCACGTGAAATGCCTCAATGGAAAAAAAAAAAAAAAAAGAAAATAAATTACAGTCAACTGTTATTTGACAAGGGTGCCAAACAATTCAATGGGGTAAGAACGGTATTTTACTCCCAAACAGCCACATGTAAATAATGAAACAGGAACCCTGCCTCACACCCTACAGAGAAATAACCCAAAATGCATCAAAGACATAAATGTAAGCATTAAAATGATAAAGTTCTTAGAAGAAAACACGGGGGTAAATGTTAATGGTCTTGAATCTAACAATGGCTCCTCAGCCATGACACCAAAGTACAAGCAACTTAAAAAAAATAATAAAAAAATAAATGGGACTCCACCAAAATGTCCCAGTTTTGTGCTTCCAAGGAATCCATCGACAAAGTCAAAAGACAAGCCACTAAATGGGAGAAAATGTTTGCAGATTATATATAAGGAACATACATCCAGACTGCATGAAGAATTTTTACAACTCAAATAAAAAGACAACTCAGTTAAGAAATGAGCAAGGAACTTGAACACACATTTCTCCAATATTCAAATATATATAAATGTATAAGTTTGTATATAAATATACTTTTATATAATTTATATACTTATGTAAATATATTTATATATTCTTAAATATATACAAAATATGAAATATGTAATATATACTTATAAATATATATATAAGGTATATATGAAACATATGGGCCAATAAGCACATGAAAATATACTCAACATCAGTAATCATTTGGGAACTGTAAATCAAAACCGTGGTGAGATACCACCTCCCACCCATGTGGATGGCTACTATCAAAAAACCCAAAAGCAGGGGCGCCTGGATGGCTCAGTGGGTTAAAGCCTCTGCCTTTGGCTCAGGTCATGATCTCAGGGTCCTGGGATAGAGCCCCACACCAGGCTCTCTGCCTACTTGTGATCTGTCAAATAAATAAATAAAATCTTACAAAAAAAAAAAAAAAAACCCAAAAGCAAGTGTTAGCAGGATGTGAGGAGCCAGAACCTGTACATTGCTGGTGGGCTTGGAAAACGATGCAGCCACATGAGAAACAGGTCAGTAGTTCCTCAAAATGCTGAACACAGAGTTGCCGTATGACACACCAATAACACTCCTGTGTATATAGCCAAGAGAAATAAAAACTATGTCCACACAAAAACTTGTGCATGAAGGTTTGGGGTTTATTTGTAATAGCAAAAAGGTGAGAACAACCCAGATGCTCATCAACTGATGAACAGATAAATAAAATGTGATCTATCCAGCCAGTGGAATATTATTCAGCCTTGAAAAGGAATAGAATTTTGATACATGCAACGACACAGAGGAGCCTTGAAAACATTCTGCTGATTGAGAGGAGTCAGTCACAAAAGACCACAGAATAGCTAAATCTATGGAAACCTAAAGTAGATTAGCGGTTGCCTAGGGCTGGTGGTGATGGCTAAAGTTTTCTTTTGGGGATGATGAAAATGTGCAAATAGTTCAGTATAGTATAGTTAACTACACTAAGAGCCATTAAATTGTACACATTAGATGGGTGAGTGGTATGGCATATGAATTATATCTCAATTAAGCTGATCAAAAAGATGCAAAGAACTTCTATATTTATCAAGTAGAAAAAGAATGAACTTGATGAAAAACATCAAAAATGGGGAGAAGAAAAACAAACAAAATAAGATGGGAGGAATAAAATCATGCCTGTTTATCATTACTTTAAATGTATACAGACTGACTTTTTCTACTAAATCAAAGCGCCTATCGGGGGGTTACAGATCCATGCTGTTCAAGAAACGTACTTAAAATGGCAAAAGAGATTGAGAAGAATGTACCTGAGAAGAATGTACCGGGCAAGGAGAAACCATGCAAAAGAGGAAGAAGGAATGGCAAAATTCGTCGAAGACAAGTTGGGTCTAAGGTTATAGGTACTAAGATGAAAAGGGCCATTTTTAAAGGCACAGTTTGGAGAGAAGATATAAAAGGTATAAGCCGGTATACATCTAACAACATAATACCTAAAGACTCTAAAAATGCAAGAACAAGGTAAACTTTTAGCTTTTCAAATGGGAATATCTACTAGAGGGAGGGAAAAACAAGGAGACACAGGAAATAGACATCTTTATTTCCCTTAAAAAAACATTTCTTTCTTACAGCTAAGAAAAGCCACATTTGTAAAGATTAATTGCATACTTGGCAACAAAGAAAACCTTCACAAGCCTTCCAAATTAAAGATTTAAAGGACAGTTCTTTGATCACAATCTAGTAGAATCAGAATTAGATAACTAAGTAACAAAAAATTGAAACTACATACAAGTTAAGAAATATAGTCTTTGATCAAAGAAGAAATCATAAGAGGACTGAAGAAAATCTTGAAAGCAATGGAAAGGAGACTATTTCATACCAAAACTTACAGAAGACACCAGAAATTATACTCTAAGGAGATTTTAGTGTCAAGTGTCTTCAATTTCATTTTTTTAAATAAAAGAAACTTTGTACTCATTTAAACCCATCAGAAAAGGGCAGCTCAATAAATCAAAATAAAGGAAGTAATTATAATAAAGATAAAATTTTAAACTAATAAAAAATATAAGAGGGACAAATAAACTCAAAGTTGTTTCTATGAAAAGACTAACAAAATAATAAAAAAAAACTTCACATGCCCTATTAAGGATAAGAGAGGGAAGATGGGGTGTGGGAGGAGGTGGGAAGAGGGGGAAGGGGGGTGGGGAGAGGGGGTTTTCAGGGAGGAGGGAAGAGAGAGGGAGAGAGAAAGAGAGTTGCAAAACAGTTAAGGATTGCGAACAGAGGTATATAAGCAAATGCATAATATAAAATCAAATAAAAGAATCATTAAACTGCAGGGCACTTTATACTAACCAATTTGATAACCTAGAAGAAATGATGATTTCCTAGGAAAACAAAATCATCAAAATGATTCAAGAAGTGGAAAATTCAGAAGATAAGTACCAAGACCAGACAGATTTGCAGCTGAATAACCATCATTCTACTGTTAAATGGCAATGGCCAATTAAAAAAATAACAAGCCAATTCAGTTTATGAAGCTGAGCACAGTTTTAATACCCATACCTGAGAGGGAGGAGAGGGGAAGCTATTAACAAATCTGGCTTAGGACAGATTAGTTAATAGAAACTGAACTAATGTTAGCAAATAACAGAAGTCAGGCATCTATCAAATGGCTATATCCTGAGACCAACTTGGATTTATTCCAGGAAAATAAAGGGAGCTCAAGACCAGAAAATCAATAAGATTTACCTCATCACTAAATTAACTGTGAAAAAACTCTAAGACCATAACAATAAATGCATTTGATAAAAAAATAAAGGCACCTGATAAAAGGTGAGCAGCCGTTCTTTATAAAAATGAAGATAAGAACAGAAGGATGTTATTCATGAGGGATTATTAAACAAGAAGCACTAGATCAAGAGGTAGATAAAATGAGCCCATATTTGTTAAACAATGACAGAGCCCCATGCATGCAGGGATATAGGCAAATGTGTTCATGGGTGAGCACCAGGCTGTCAACAGGGATTATAGGGACAAAGGCAGAGGTAAGGAGAGGAAAATTTTAACAACAGGGAAGAAGGTAAAAGGAGGATTGCACTTAAAAATTGTGCATGATACAAACACATGCAAATAGGACCGGATATTTTCCCGTGTATAGTTTTTAAAACCCTGCACACAGTATTAGAACTGCCAACTCTTGCTCTCAGCTCCGCAGCCCTCGCGTGCTTTCCCAGTACCAAGGTGCAGGGGAAGATCCTCCGTTGGTAACATCCTATGTCACTGAACTCCTTAATGGACAGGTGAGTCAGCGCAGGGGCAGCAGGTAGAACTCGGGCATGGCCACGCCCACCCCAGCTCCCTGCTTGCCCAGCTCCCATTCTGTCTCCGAAAGGGCGGGCACTTGGAGCTGTTACGGAGCAGGGATTTGAGCAGTCCTCTGGTTTCCCCTGGAGCCATCTGCATCCATCATGTTTCCCACAGCTCTCCACAAGTGTTGGTGCCTGGCTCCCCCCACCGAGTGTTCCCTCAGCTCCTAGCACACCCTTCTTATGAGAGCACCTAGTACTCCACACTCCACGTCACAGTGCTCTGTCGGTCACCCACGTCCATCGATCGACTCTGTGCTGGCTGAGGGCTGCAGCCACCTCTTGTTAACTTCCCAAGTCAGAGTTTCTAATGCAGCAGCAGCTGGCACATAAGCACTGTCAGTATCTGCCAAATGAATGAAATGTACTCAAAACATAGTACGAAGTCTACATTCGGAAACTCCTTTTTGGAGGCTTTTGCTTTCGTTTTCCTGGGCAATTTAAAAATCTTCCAGCCTTACTGCCAATAACCTGATGGGGTGAAGGAATGCTGGCGTGCCCCATGGGGCACGTGACTCTGGTTGGTCCTTCGGCAGCAGGGACATTGATACCGCACTTCCAAACCCAGCAATTTGGTGGAAGGGGGATGTGGCTGAGTGCCTCCCTGTCTGACCCTGTGCGACGCCACCCAGTGCCTGCAGCTGCCCTCTGGAAGGTGTTGCTTTAGTGGCAGAGCTGGGAAGAGCACCGAGTGTGCGTCTGTCTCCAAAGTCCTGGGCACCACATCACAATGCCTTCCTGAGAAGCAGAATCAAAGACAGTTGCTGATCTTCATTCCTTCCCACCAAAGTTATCTCATACACCATCTTTGGAAGTTGGGGCTAGGGGGTGCCTGGGTGCCTCAGTCGGTTAAATGTCTGCCTTCAGCTCAGGCCATGACCCCAGGGTCCTGGGATCGAGCCCCACACATCAGCCTCCCTGCTCAGCGAGGAGCCTGCTTCTCCCTCTCCCTCTGCCCTTCCCCCCACTTGTGCTCTCTGGCTCTCTCTGTGTCAAATAAATGAATAAAATCTTTTTAAAAAGTTTGGGCCATACTCTTTAGCCATTCTAGTTTCCCTGGGATAATTTGCCAGCTTCCTGAATTTACCTGCATCTTTTCCAAAATCTACTTTTTTTTTTTTTAAGATTTTATTTATTTGACAGAGATCACAAGCATGCAGAGAGGCAGGTGAGAGAGAGGGGGAATCAGGCTTCCTGCTGAGCAGAGAGCCCGATGCCTGCCGATGCCGGGCTCAATCCCAGGACCCTGGGATCATGACCTGAGCCGAAGGCAGAGGCTTTAACCCACTGAGCCACCCAGGAATCCGCCCCCCCGCCAAATCTACTTCTTATCTTCCGGCCTTCTTGAACATAATGAGTCTATAAATTTTCAATAGATAGTGTGAACCTACACTTGCTAAATTTGCATAACATGCACCTCTTTTGATCTTAAAGAAAAGCTTCACACTGCAATGGTCTCTGATCTCCAATTAGGTTCTGTTCCGGGATCCCAATGGAATCCTACGCGCATGTCCCCTAAGATGCCATAAATTGCGGTCCAGTTTCCCAGCCAGCCAAGGAAAGCACACGGGAAATCTTGCTGAAATATTAGTAAGGGCCAACGAAAGGGAACACATTTATCTGCCTTGAATGCTGGGACCTGAGGAAAGCAAGATTCATTACAGACAAATCAGGAAGGAGGTGCGGATTGCTTTTTACGTGACTCGAGCAGAGGTCTGCTCACTCATAGAAGCTCAGAATCTTCACGTAGGACACCTCCCCCACAAAGTCAGCTGGGGATTCTCAGGAAAACTTTAATTGAAGATGTTACGGATTCTCCAACTTCCCAAAATGCAGGAGGAACATCTATAAGCAAGACTCTCACCACTTTTAGCACAGTCACACTTATTCACATTTTTTCTTCCCAGAAAATCATCCTTTCTCCCAATCCCTAATCTTCTCTTTGTAACAGTTTCCTAAAGAAGGAAAAAGGTGTCCTCCCATTCCAGTTCCATCCAAAATAATAAAATAAAAAACTCTAAAATTAAAATTTTTTAAAATTTTTTTGAGAGAGAGCACGTAAGCAGAGGGACAAGCAGACTCTCCCACTGAGCAGGGAACCCGATGCGGGGCTCGATCCCAGGACCCTGAGACCATGACCTGAACCGAAGGCAGATGCTTAACCAACTGAGGCACCCAGGCAGCCCCAAAATAATTCAGTTTTTAATTGCTTTTGCCATAGACACTTTTGGGTGGCTTTGAAACATCAGAATCTCATTGACATATCAGTGTCCTCTTCACCATCTCAGAAAGGACTGGGTGCTTCTTAGAGGCCCAAAGGCAACTTCACATTAGAGTATGAGGAACTGAGGGGCTGCTGGGGGGGGCAGGGGGTGGAAGCACCTGGGGTGGGGGGGGGGCTCTGGGGCCCTCCCACTCCCAACTTCAAAGACAGTGCCTGCTTTCCCCTGCCTCATATATGTACCCTGGGTTTGCCCTCTCTAAGGTTCCTGGTTGCTGAAAAGTTCTGAAGATCTCCTAAGTAGCAGAAAAGCCGTCATGTGCATTTTGGCCACACAGAACAGAGGGAGTTTAAAGGAAGAAAGATAAAGCTACCTGGAATGAGCCAGCAGCTCTGGGCTTCCCCGCACATCTTTCCTGACCCCCAGAACACTGGGAAGGAGCCCCCTGGTGCAAAGTCACAGGGAGAGCCCATGCACAGCCCAGGCCTCCTGCCCCAGGTCCTCTCCAACTGCAAACAGAGCACTGAGCCCCTTCCTGATTGTCCACAGCCTCAAACCACCGACGTGTGGTTGAACACCCATCTCCAGAGTGCTGGATGCACATGGCTTACCTGCATCCTTACCTGGCCGCTCCCAAAGTCACCGTGGGAACGTCCCTGCGAGGAGACAGGGAGTCGATCTGTACCGTCTGGGCTGTCTTCCCTCGTCGCCCCTCAGGAGTCCTCACGCAGTGACCGGCGAGGGCCCTACTGCTCTGAATCCACTTTCCCCCCAGGAATCTGCTTTCTTCAGCATCTGTGCCGGCGAACCCAGCTCTGCTAACAGCCCCCACCAAATGTACAATGAATCAGATGGGGAAGGAGTTCATTTCTGGCTGACAAGCATTTAGTCCTCGACAGCTATGGCTGATGCAGGAGTGGCTTTTCTCCAAACGGTGATTTTGATATGAGGTCCTTCTGCCTGCCGGCCCCCAACATCCATGATGTGTGGCTCCGAGGGGCCTCCACGCGGCCAGGCCCGAGAGCGAAGCCCACCCTTGGGCTCATTTTCCACTGCCCTGAATCCAGGCAGCAGCCCCCTCTCACTACAAGGGGTGCTGAGAAACAAGGTGCCACCACCAGGAATAGGGGCAACAAGTCAAACAGATCTGGAGAATGACACTGGCCTTCGAGGGCCCCTTGCAAGGGACATACCATTAATTTGCAGATCAGATATACTGTGTTCCACATTCATGCTCTAAGGGTGGGGTTTCCTCGACCCCTAGTCAAAGGAAATATTTCACCTGAGGTCACTTGGCCAATCAGTGACTGAGGCTCCTTATACTAAAAATGGGGATAATAATACCTCACAAGATAGTTTTGAGGAGCACACACATTACAAAATGTTTAGGGGCGCCTGGTGGCTCAGTGGGTAAGCATCTGACTTCGGCTCAGGTCACGGTCTCAGGGTCCTGGGATAGGGCCCTGTGTCAGGCTCCCTGCTCAGCGAGGAGTCTGCATGTCCCTCTCCCTCCCTCTACAGCTCCTGCCCTCTCTCTCTCAAATATATAAACAAAATCTTAAAAAGAAAAACAAAAACAAAGTTCTTAGAACACTATCTGCACATAGTACAGGACACACAAGCACCTGTTAAACAGATAAAAGGGTACAAGAGGCTGGCTTCCCTTCTAATTTCTAATAGACTCCTGTCTGGGGGTCTCTAGCTCTTAGGAAGTGGGCAGGCTGCAGAAGCCCAAGGTTGCAGAGTTCCTCTGAGGCCAAGTTCAGTTTTCTATGAAGGACAGAAAACCCTGTAAAATACATCCCAGACTTGCTTCGCTGCCTTCCTAGTAGGGAATCCATTCCCTCAAGAGTGGCCCAAACTCTCTTTCACTATTTGGGATGTAGAAAATAATTAGCTCCTTGTAGACATTTCTCCATTGGTGCTGATTCCATCCTCATTTTTAACTATCTAGCTGTGTGTCCATCTGGTCTTCTGCTCATTCCTTTATTCAACAGACACTGAGTACTCACTGTGTCCTAACTGTGACCAAGACATCCAGCATCCCATCCCACACAAGAAAGTGATTAGCTTATGTGGCTGTGAAGAGGGACAAGGGTAAGGTAGTGATTTTATATTCTTGGAAGCAGTGACATCTGAACCAAGACCAAACTAACAAGCAGAGCCTGCCATGAAGAACATTCCAGGTACAGGCCCCACAGGCATGAAGGCTCTGAGATGAATAATTTTTGTGCAGATGGCAGGACAGGGGACTAAAGGGGACACTGGAAAGGAAGGCTACGGAGCAGCTGTGGGCGCTGGAGGCCTTGCGAAGGACTCTGGAATTCCCTTTGGCTTCTGCTGGAAGCCACGTGAAGGTTTAAGTGGGGAATCAGCAGATTAGCTTATGTTTGTAAAAGATTGCTCCTCTTCCACAGAAGAAATGGGGACGGGGTGGGGGTGTCAACCAGACTAGAAGCTGGAAATCGAAGCAGATGAAGTTTCCAATATCCTGGCCAATGCGTGATGCTGTCCCAGTGAGAGTGTAAAGATTTGCAGTTCTAAACTTTTCAGTAAAATGGTTTATTAAATAGATAACTAACTATGGCCTGGGGTTCCTACTTTTGTAGTAAGTTTTTTTCTGAAACTCACAAAGGGGAGAGGGGCTCTCTGCACCACGTGCGAGTCGATGCAGAACAGCGTTGTCATATTACAGGGTGTGTTCAGAGCCTGTTATCCTTTTAGTACGACATCCCTCCCACCCTGAGACAATATCGAGCTTCCCCTCCCGCCGCCACCAACACGAGTTGAGTTGTTCCCTTTCCCTCTTTCTTCTTTCGAGGGAAGACCTCAGGGCTTCTCCACAGATTCCATCCTCTCTAAGTTCGTGTATCTCACCGAGCCTACCGCATTCCCCTCCCCGTGGGCGCCAGGAAACGCCGGGAACATCTGTATCTGCGCCTGAAAGTGGGAGCGCGGATCTCAGCTACAGTTACTTGCGCTGTGGTAACGATGACATCATGTTGCGTTTCAGGATATTTTCCTCGAGAAGGCCTCAGCTCGGGATGCTCAGGGTCGGAAAAGGGTGGGCCCGCCCGCCACTCGCCGCCCTCGGCGAGTGGCATACCTTCTCTCCCCTCCTGGCCTTTGCCCAAGTTGGAGATGCCCTGTTCCCTCCTCTTCACCTGAGTAATCTTTATTTGTGCTTCAAGAAGCAGCTCAGGGGGCCACCTCCATCAGAGGGGCCACCTCCCCCCCCAACCCTGCTGGACCAGGTGGGCCCCCCAGAATCCCATATAAATCCCGTTAATGTTGAACCCATTGCTTCCCAGAGGCTCTTCCTCCTTGTCTTTACTTTGTGTCTCCTGCTGGACCCCGGGAGACCGGTCTCATTCGTCGTCATATCCCAGCAGACTTCAGTATCTTGCTGAATTAAAACATGGCATGTCCCGCGTGTCACTGGGTGAACCAGAATTCCATGTGGCAGCATGTACTGAAGCAGGGGTTCTCAGAGCACCAGGGGGCTCCGTCGGTGAAGCATCTGCCTTCGGCTCAGGTCACGATCCCAGGGGTCCTGGGATCGAGTTCTGGGATCAAGCGCCAGGCTCCCTGCTCAACGGGGAGTCGGCTTCTCCCTCTTCCTCTGCCTCTCCCCTCTCTCTCAAATAAATAAATAAAATCTTTTCAAAAAATAAATTTAAAATAATTTTTTTTAAAAATTCAGCAGTGGTTCTCAGCTGCAGGTGATTTGTCTCCCCGGGGGACACAGGGTAATGCCTAGAGAAACATCTGGTTGTCATAACTGGAGGAAAGGGTGCTGTTGGGCATTCGGTGGAGAGGGGCCGGATGGAGGCGCCAACATCTGGCCATGCATGAGACAGGCCTCCTCAGCAAAACATCATCCAGCCCACGAGGTCGACAGCGCTGAGGAGGAGACCCACATCTAATCTGGGACCTGGCAAGCCTGCTCCTGGGTTTACGTGCTCAAGGGAAATGTCCTATCCGTCCACCAAACACAAGAGAATGTCTGAAGCAGCTGTATCCACAGAAGCCCCAAATGGACGCAACGTAAAAGACCACTAACTGGAGAACGGAGCACCAACTACAGTACTCACTTGACGGAAGACTACACACGACATGAAATTAAAGACACCGTGTACGAACAACAAGAACGAATCCACAGACAGCCTGAGGAACTGAACCACCAGAGCGAGGTAAGAGGCAAACTTTATGGCTGGTGATGGAACAGAAGCAGGGGGCAGGGAGTGACTGGGAAGCAGCAGGAGGGAACCTCTGGGGTGCTGGGAACGTTCCTGATCCTCATCTGGGTAGTAGTTACACACAGCGAGCCGTGTGCTAGCACTCACGTGCTGTGTGTGTGTGTTACACCTCAACAAGCTTTACCAAAGGCACAGGCCTCTAAGAGCCCCATACTGGCAGGAATCACACACTGGAGCGGGTCCTCCGAGCAAGACTTTCTAAGGCTTTCCGGTACATGGCCGGCAGGAGCGTAGTAGGTATGTTTCTGGAGACCTATTTCACCACACATACCAAAAACCTTACAGTGGGTCCTTGATTCAATTCTGCTTTGGTCATTTTCTGCTAAGGATTGTGCTAAAGATGTGCACACAAACTTATGCTTCAAGAATATTTATCACAGCAGAACGAATATAAGGGGGAAGTGGCAACAACACCCACCCAGAAGGAACTGTGTAATACCATGGACTCATTAAAATCGACATTTAAAAATGTAAATGAAAAATGACTACAATATAGTAATTACAATTAAAAAGAAGGTCACCCAACAAGGTATCATCTAAGATATACGAAGGATATACTCAATATGATTAACTATGATTATCTAAGGCCACAAGGGATCATAGGATTTCTTAAAATTTTGTCATTTTTTCCCTAAAATGTACATATATTACTTATTAATAAGAAAAAATATACAATCACACTTCTTAAGAATAAAGGTGAGTTTTCGACTTTAAAACTGAGTACCAGACCCCACACAACCCCCAGATTCCCAATGGATTCAGAGCCCCACTGCCTGCAGAAGCACTCTATCAACGCTCATCACAGTGGCTGAGGCGTAGCAAGGATTAAATAAAGAGATAATATTCTAGATTTTCTGTCTCTTATCCGACTGTGGGAATCGGTTACACAAATCCATACATGCATTAAACCTCACTGAACTGCATATGCCCCGAGAAAAAGTTACAAGCAATTCCTTGTAAAAATACAAAAGTATTTCTGACAGCAAAAGGTTTTAGATGCTGTAAAGAAGAAAAATAAAAAGGCACGACCTTCCCTGATTAATCAAGTCTCCCTCGTTAGAAGGCTATCACTTTCCCAGGTAATCTCATTGTCCCAGACCTATCCGTGTTTCTCTGTCAAGTGGAGGTGATCCCGGCTCTCTCAGAGTACTCGCAAAGGTTCGGCGTGGTTATGAAAAAGCACGCTATGAGTGGGGACCGCTGGTTATGATCACTGTCATGCCCACTGCCTGAACATCACCTCCCTCCAGGAAGCTCCCTTCTCTGAATTCTGTGTGATAGGGGCACGTGCCTGACTATTAGGGAGCACTGCATAAGATGTACCCCGTCACTCGCCCAGATGCCTGGTTCCTCCCAGAGCCACCAAACGCCATGCAGAGCTAAAGGTGGGAGCAGCGGCTCACTGTGGACACCAATGACAAGGGCCCAGGTATACCTCAGCTCACAAACCCATTATGAGCATATCTATTTAACTTTAGTTTTAAGATGTTTCTCCTCTTACTTGTCAGTCAAAAAAGACTTTAAGCCGAGAAAACCAACAACAAACCCTAAGATAAAGCATTTAACCATGTTAATTTCCAAAGCCCTGTGGTCATCTCCAGCTTCTCAAAGTCACACCTCCCTGCTGAATGATTACTGAGGGTTGCTGACACGGTACATGGAGAAAACACTCTTATGAAGTCCAGCCTCTAAGAGAAAGAGCAAACGGCTCAGAATCCAGCCAGCCAGGACAAAGGAACCACCAACAAAGCCGAGCACACAGGAGCCCCCGAGCATCTGGGAATCTGCCTGTTCCTTTGCCTCCTCAGAGGGAACGAATCACAAGACTGCTTGGAATAAGAAATGAAAAGGGCAGAAGCCCGGAAAGCAGCCGGGCCTGAATTTCGAGCTGCTTCCAAGGAGAGAGCCCGCCTGCTGTGTCGGTTATTTGCACAGTGGGCAGGCGAGGCTGACAGCTTGAAGGGGTTATTTTAGAGGGAGAGCTGTAACTCTGATCAGGAGAAGGTTCTGGACTCTGGGCTCCCAGCAAGCATCTCCAGCTCCCAGGCTGACCCTCCCTTCACACAGGGGTTAAGAGGCAGCCCTGTAAGCATGGTCTTTGTATTTAAAGCATCTCAAAGGGGCCCATATCTCCAGGCACAACCAGAACCCAGGGAGGAGAGGGAAGGGGGTGAAGGAGAGGATATCTCCACTCATATCTGCTGGCTGCGCTTCTGGAGCGCCTGATCCAGGAAGCTAAATACATGGACAGAACGGAAGGAAGAGTCTGGGAAGACTGGAAAACTAGAAGAGCAGCTAGTGGACAAGTCTCAACCTGAACCACAGAAATACCTCTGCCTCCCTGCCCCCCCCCCCCCCGGCTGGGCACTAGGTGCCTCCCTACTGTGGGCACTCCAGATGCAGATCCAAGCTCAGCGGTGCCCAGTGCCTATGCCTCTCTCGGGCACAGGGACTCTGGGGCATCAGAGGGGCTCCCAGACAGCACCTGTAATCTCTAATTTAAAAAAAAAAAACGAGGGACGCCTGGGTGGCTCGGTTGGTTAAGCGGCTGCCTTCGGCTCAGGTCATGATCCCAGCGTCCTGGGATCGAGTCCCACATCGGGCTCCTTGCTCAGCAGGGAGCCTGCTTCTCCCTCTGCCTCTGCCTGCCTCTCTGTCTGCCTGTGCTCGCGCTCTCTCTCTAACTAATAAATAAATAAAATCTTAAAAAAAAAAAATGAAAACCCCAACCAGCCCAAGCCAGCACAAGCAATACATATTTATGTATAAGACACCGATGCACACATACACATTCACTTATCTACACACACACACACACACACACACACACACGCTTTTACAGAAGAAGGCAGGCAGGAAACCAGTTCCCTAAGTCTAGAATCCTTTGCTTTCCTCATCTGCTTCCAGCAGCAACAGCCATTTCTGCTGCGGATTTTCTTTAATGAGGGTTGATCACAGATCCAAATGCCACCGTACTGCTTGCCCCCCTTTCCGACTCCACCGGCCCGCTGAGGTCTGCCAACGAACCAGGGAACAAAGATGGAAGGCAGGCCCAAGCTGCCTTCCTTGAAAGTGGGCTTAGATTCGACACTTTAATAAACCTCAGAGCCTGAGCCTCTCTGCTCTCAGAGTGGCCAGGGTGCAGCTCTCAGACTCTTAACAAACCTGTCCATCTCTCTCTCCCCACCACTGGGTACAAGGGTTTTCTCTGCCCGGCATCTATTTCCAGGCCCCATAAATCATATCCCATTGTTTCATGCCATCTGAACTTATGCTTAATAAACCATCCACCTCACCCTCCCACCACCACCCCAAATTTCCCACAGGGAAAGACTGTTTCAAGGAGAAAAGGAAATTCTTCATTAGGGCTGGATTTTAAAAGCAAGCTTCCACACAAAACCAGAAAACAAAATTGGGTATAAATACCATCCAATAACCACTAATGTCTTTGATTAAAGTGCCTGCCTGCCTGTTATTCTCGGGTCCAGGTGTGAGCTCAGTGCACATCCGAAGGAAGCAGAATTTGAACCTAATGCCAAATGACGGATGATCCTGAACTTCATGACCATTTAAGTGCTGCAGTGGCTAGATTAAATTGCTCTGATGCAGAATTTCTCAAGTATAGGTTACTGAGAAACATAATATTGCTTGAAAATGTATTTAGGTGCATTCATCCTTCTCACACCAACACTCATGGCTCTTAGTCATAACCAGGCTTAAGCTAACACGATTCCTCTATTTTCCCCGGAGAGGGAGGGAAACAAGAGGACATGCATCTCATGTTCCAAGATCAAAAACTGGATCACAGCACTCACAGCATCAAGTCTGCCAAACCAGAGCTCTGGGTACGTACAATTCTTAAAGAGCTAATTGAATGGAAAACAGCCGTCTGGGGCTGGAAACCCTTATGACATTCTGGGAAATGTACGGGGTTTTAAAGGATTATGCAGGGTGACGTGACTTTGAAAATTCCCAAACTCTGAACCGAAGCCTAAATGAGAACATGTTAAATTCACCCACTCCAAAACACGGCACAGTTGACTTGGACCCTATGAGGCCAGCTGTAGCTCAGGGTGTCCACACTGCAGCCTGTCCATGGGAGGTCTGCAGACCACTCCCTGCTGAGAGAGTCCAGCCAACCCAATCAGCCTACCAGCAGGCTTCCGCACAAGGTCCAGATCCAAACCCAGGCACCAGTCAGGGGTCCCTTGGGCCTGCCCCCCTATGGTTGAACAATAATCAGGGAGAGCCACAAGGAGAGCCGCATCGGGCCCAGTACAGCCACTCCCTGGTCCTCAACAACACTGGTTGCACACTCTTCCACACATGAAAATGGTGTGCAGAAACAAGGGCCCGCCGCAGTAGGCAGCTGAGCAAGGAACAGAAAGCATCAGGGGACAAGTGGGAACTGCTGGCTGGTCTCTACCTCTCCCAGAGGGCAGAGGCCAAAGAGCTTCTGCAGGCTAAGCAGAGACGTTTCAGAACTCTTTCCCAAAAAGAAGGCAGTAAAGGAGGACTTCAAGTAGCCACAACTGCCAGCACGCATGCGACCTCCAGATATCAGGGGCTTGACCATGACCCTGTCGGTAAGCAGAACACACAAGTGCCTTCTGGAGCGAAAGCAGACACCTTAACGCTGCTAAACTTGTCCTTTCACTCTCCTCTGCTCTGAGCAAGTGATCCTGAAAGGCATGGACAAAGTTTGTCAGATTCACTGGAGAAAACACCAGCCAGTGAAGACGTCCCCGCTCTCACTGGGCCTTCCTCCAATGGCTAGCTGCCCCACCCCTGCCACCTGGGTAAGGCTGCTCTGGGGCCAAGCATACAAAATGATTTACGCACCCCCCCACCCGCAACACACACACACACACACATACACACACACACACACACACAAGCTGCATCAGGCTTTACTAACCTAACTCAAACGCACCCCTAAAGAGCAACCCCACAGGTGTGACTGGCTTGAACACTCCCAGCAAGTGAGGGAAGGCGCCCCTCTGGGTCCTTGCCAGCGGCAGGGTGCTGGCCCGGGCCTCCGCTTCATCCTCTCCATGCGGGGAAGTCAGAGCGGCCCCCACCAACCACCACCACGCAACCAGATTGATTCTCGCACTTCAGATCCCCGCTGCCGCGGCCCCATCTGTGTGCTGACACGAACAGCCGCCCTCGACCAGCCGGCCCACGGAGCGTCTGGAGTTCTCCCGGCCCCACGCTCACGCCTCCCCGGGCCGCCCCCGCCCCCGCGGGCCGCGCCTTACCGCCGGTGTCCTCGAAGCGCGGGGGCGGGCGGTCCCGCAGCGTGGCACTCCAACCCGCGCTGGCCTCGTCCTCGTCGGGCTCCTGCGCTTCGGGGGCGCCGGGCGGCGGCGGGGGTCCGGGGCGCTCGTGTTCGTCGTCCGAGGAGGCGGCCGAGGAGGAGCGCGAGGCGGCAGACGTGCTGTAGAAGGGGTTCCCGCCGCTGTCCGGGCCGGACTCGCCGAACACGTCGTCCGAGATGTGCAGGCTCTCGTAGCGCGCGCGGGCCGCCTCGAGCAGCGCCGGCGCCCTCCTCCGCGCGCCCCCGCCGCCCTCGGCCATGGCCCCGGCCGCCGCCCGCGTGCCCGCCCCCCACAGCGCCTCCCAGCCGCACGCGCCGGGCCCCGGGCCCGCGCCGCGGCCCGCCGCCCCCCACC